>JAHPZR010028345.1:112500-124770 GCA_019787425.1 Platygyra sinensis
TAAATGACTCAGTTACATTAATTGATTGGCACCAACCGTTCTCTTTGCAAAGTTCAAAACTGAATTTAACTGATTTAAAAAAAATAAACAACAACCTGACATAAAAAAAAACTTGAGAAGATCCAGATTTGTCTGAGGAAATTGTGGAACGAGAGTGGAAGAAATTAACAGCACTCAAATAGTGCGGAGAGACGGTATAAGAACAAGGCGTGCAAGGCATGCAGGCTTTTAGCCAGAATGCTTTTAGCCAGAATGCTTTTAGCCAGAATGCTTTTTAGCCAGAATGCTGTCAGAATGCCTGCATATTTGGGACACCCTTTTTTTCAAAGCCTGGCTAAAAGCCTGAAGACATAGGTTTACTGAATGATGTAACTTGCATATCTATAATTAAATTTCCTAACAACTAGTTGTTTTCTTTGTGCATGTAGATGTCAATGAATGTACACAAGGAACTGCCAAGTGCTCAAAAAATGCAACTTGTACTAATGCATTTGGTTCATACAAGTGCAGCTGCAACAATGGTTATCATGGAAATGGCTTCACTTGTGATGGTTTGTCATTATTTTATGCTGACCCTTTTCTACTTATCTAATTTGATTGCTGATTCTTTCATCAATTACGTGTTTTCTGGAGGCAGTGTTTCATCCTCTGGCTTAAGGACGTTTGCGCTAATTGTTTCTGTGCATCTTTAATGCGCACGCAAATTCACATGCACGTAGGATGCACGTCATGTTTCGGGCGCGCGCGCTAAGTACTAAAATGAACAATGATAGGGCAGATGGTCATTGCAATAGCTTTGCTTGGATTTAACGATTGGACGCTCGGTGACCCTTATTTTTCTTTACTGAAACAGATTTAATTTAAAATTATCTTAACATTGTCAAAAAATCAACAAAAAATCGATGTGGGAAGTTAAAAAAATTTAAGATTTCTGTCCACGGGACATGGAATCCTGCCATCTTGCGGCTGCAAGGCGCCTGAAACTATGGTTGCTAAATGCAAACCTGTTCCTTGAGAAACCTCACCATATTTGGCAGAGAACATTTCCCTTCAAAGCTCTAATTATAATATTTTGGGACTTGTAGACAGTGTCGCCTTCTTCGCTAACAAAGCCCGATTTTCTCAAAATTAGGCGTTCTTCCGGTCACGTTCTCTCCGAAACGAAGTCGGTGACCTTCCATTTTTTTCCATTTCTGACATCACTATCTCATCATCTTTCAATGATGGTAAAATTTTCAGAAAAAAATCAATGCTAGAAAATTTTCGCTTGAACGTCCTTAAATAGAGTTTCATTTGAATTGTCAATAGTGCCACAAAAATGCCAGAAACGGGGATTTCTAGAACAGACTACATTAAAGGGGCATTGTCACGCTATTTGGCAACTTTATAAAAGCTAGAAGGTGCCTTCGCATCAATTGAATTCCAAAACTAATGATCTAGTTTTGTTATCGAAGACTATTTGAAGGTACTGAAACTGTTTCCTGTCGCCTGTCGCCTGTCGCTACAGATATCATGGATGGAAATGGATTGAAATTTGAAAAAAATTGGCCAATTTTTTCAAGTTTTGGTGCCACAAGTTCCAAAAATCCCCAAGAAATTTATTATGGTTAGCCCTCGCTGATAAAATTCATTTGATATCTTCGTCATAGCTTTACGGAAGCTTCTTGTTTATAATTAAGCCTATAGGTAATGATTTTAGCACAAAATTGACCTAAAACAGCAAAATCCTCGTGACAATGCCCCATTTAATTAGGTACCAGATGAAAATCAAGCCTTTACAAAAGAGATCAGTGACACATCCAGGCCTTGAGCAAAGGCGGGAGGGGAGGGGGGGGTAAGGGGTGACAGTTTTGTTTTGCTTGCCATGCCGGTTTTTCTTCCTTCTGTGATTTAAGATAAGATAAGATAACTTTATTTATACACGGGTTTTCCATCAGTTAATAAAATTAATTAATGTCTTCTTTTTTACCCAAAATAAGGGGGTCCAGCCCTCCTGGAACTTCCCTCTGATCTGCTACTGGAGACGACCACTGATCATCACTTGGGAAAAGACCCAAGTAGCTGGGCAATAGTAAAAGTATTGTGGACAGTAAATATTGCAACTGCTAACCGTCACTCTACATACTTGGAGAGAAACGTTAATTGTTAACTTCGTTAAGTTGAATTTACACTACATACCATTTAGCCTCACAGTGAAGGGGTTCAAAGACATAATTATATTTTCTTTTTGTTAAATCAAGATATTGATGAATGTGCACAAGGAGATTCCAAGTGTTCGAAGGAGGCATATTGCGTTAATTTACCAGGTTCTTACAAATGCAACTGCAAGGAAGGCTGGCGATGGCTTCAACTGTGCTGGTTAGTGTCGTTTATGACTAATTGTTATTTAGTTATTACACAGTGTAGTTTGGTTTGTAATATTGAGAACGTCAGTACCAAACTATGTCCAAGATTAATAATAAAATAAATTGATGCTTACTTGTATTGTTTTGTTTTGTTTTTCATTGTTCACAGCATCTGGGACGACCACTGTTGCTGCCATATTCTGTCATGTTATGATGCTTGTAGCTGTTGGTTTGTTGGAATTCACGATGTAGCTGTGATCATGTTTTTATGGGCAAATCTTAAGTGGCATTTTGATGGAGTTTTTATGTTAAATGGAGGCAGAATTGGTCATCCACCAACCTATCAATCTTTAAAAACTTCACAACTGCGATCTAAATGTCCATTTTCCATTTCTGGCATTGGCATTTATTTTGCGACTAGATATTTTTAATATGACTGATAGTCACAAACGGAGCCTTTTCAATGTTACTGTTGACTTATGTGCAACTGGCAATTTAAGAACTAGGTGTAGATCACTCAAGGTCCAGACTAGTTAATTTGTTGGGTACTTTCTGATTGGCCTACAAGCATGCTAGTTTGAGTTTCCAGACCTTTCCAGAGGCAAATGGAACAGCATATTCTGGAATTTCCAGAACAGATAAATACGTGTACCCAAATTTTAGAAATTTTTAACTTTTTCTTTTCTTTTCACATGCTCCTGTTTCAAACACTACAGAATTCTTGATTGAACGCAGTGTCTTTTGTATACCTCCAAACTAATTTATGACTCAGAGTATGTTGCTGTAATGATATTTATCCCTCTTTCAGACCTGCCACATATAATTAGTTCCCTAGTTCTGACTAATTTTAAATTACCTTAACATAATTTGTGATGAGCATTTGTGGATGTCTTATCGAAATTGATGAAAAGGTTAGAATCCAAAAACCATACCCTATTTATGACCAAAATGGCCAAAATCGATAACCTGACACCGAAACAGCTGAAAACCCATACCCGTTTGGGAGGTGCATACCCATATAGCCCACATAAGGTAACCCCCCCCCCCCTCCCAACCCCCACGGGTGTCGCGCTACATCTTTAATTTTATTCTGATTTTCATACAAAGACATATTCATTAGAATTCTTACTGAACTTAAAATTTCTTTATTACACAGTTCTTACAGCAAATAATATTAGTATGTTTGTAGAATTATGTCACTTGAAATAGCAAAAGTAAAATTTTGATGACTGTATTGAAAATATTTTTAGTCGAAATGCTATAATAGCACTGTCGTTCAGGTTTTAAGTTTTAGAATTAGTTAGTATTGGCAATATGGCATCTGAATCAAATGATTTCTATTTTTAACTTTTGTACATTGTGATTAGAATCTGGTTGCTTACCATGACTACTAGTTTTAAAATAACTGAAGCCAACATGATCAAGGATCATAATAGTCACAACATGGTTAAGGATCGTAATAGTCATAATAGCTAGGTGATCAGGGCTATCCACAGTTTTCACATTTGTGATATACACAGGCATCACATACTTTACAAAGGCCTTTTATGTTTTAGAAGCAAATAATTAGACACACAGTAGCGACCACAGTCTTACAATTGCCGATTTGTCCGGCAATAGCAAGAATTGGTAGTAAACATAAGGTTTGCACCTTGGCAATTTTAGAATTAAAAGTGTCACAAAATTGCGTCGAACAGCATTGCGTCTTTGTGTATTTATCATTCACAAGAATTAAATATGCGTGATATGCATCAACCTCTGCACAAATAGTATTGATAGATTGCCTGGTTGATTGAAGTGTTCATTGATTGACTCGCTCGCTCACTCACTCACTCACCATGTTGGTGCCATCTGGATGGGCACCAGCGTGGCGTCTCCATTACAAATCTCTATAAATTTGGGTTGAACATCTTTTCGCAAGAAGAATTGCCGTGACCTGAATCTTGGCGAGGGGCTTGGCATATTTACCTCCTTTCTTTTTCGAGATTCTGGGCTTGATACATTGAACGGTTTTGATTTTTATTTCCATCTATTTTGAATGGCGTGAAAAAAAAAACCCCAGCAATATTTACGTTCGACAGAGAACAGCTTCCTTATACAGTCCAAGTATCGAGATTTTTGGACTGTGTATTCATGAACACCAATTTGGCCCGCGAAAAGTTATCCAGGGACTTTGGCCTCGCTTTCATTTTATCGGCCTCGGTTTAACGCATATTCCCAAGTGGAAACAGAAAACTCGTCATCGTGCAGTTCGAGAGAATACGGATCAATTGCAAAGTTCTAGCATTCCTCCAGTGGAGAAAACCAGTCCATCGACGAAAAGGAGAACGCAGTTCTAATGCAGACTGAATTGAGATCTTAAGTCTTGGACGCAAAACTTGGTCCAGATGAGTCCGTTTTGGTCAATCGCTTGCTCGTTTGTAGTGATCCTGGGCCGTGTAACCACAAACGTGGCCTGTTTTGTCGGGATGCGAGATGACGCGTTTTTGTTACATGGCTAAGACAATTACTCATTATGTTCACGATCGTGACTTTGAAACACTTTGGCTTTAGGATGTTAAGCGTGAACCGCTTTATTTCTTTCGCTGTCGTTTGATTACATTTTATTAATTTTGTTGATTAGTTCCAGTATGGCAAATATTTCAATCTGTGTCAGGTCGAATATTGTTTGGAATCGGACAAACAGAGTTTGTTTACAACTGAAAATGGAAATTCGAAGTAAAATAAAGTTTTCCATCGGATGATTGATTGATTGATTGATTGAACAAGCGCACGATTGCAAATGTTGCCTAATATTCGTACTTCCAGCGGTTTAAAATAGACAGAATATTGTAAGTAACATATGTATATTTCCAAATTTGCTTTTAACGCTGAAATATTACCAGCAAATGTGAAAATATTTATGAACAAATTTGAAGGCAAATCTAAAAATGTTAGGCGCTGTCTCGCAATGTGTCGACAAATCATAGTTCACAGTATAGAAGGTTTCACGGTCGCGGACGTCATCTTGGTAGTGGGGCAAACGCGGCAAAATTTAGAGTGAATGTATGGGAAAAATCGTGATTTTGATGCTCGATAACTCGAGGAAGGTTGATATTCTGAAATTTCGGTGAATTGCAAACTAAAGATATAAGCTAAAAAAGTGTACCGATTAAATCTGAAGAGCATCGGTTCGCTGAGAAGCGAGAAATCGTCGTTTTAGTTTTTCATACAAACGCTTCTAAATTTTCCCGCGAACGGCGGCTCCATTTTACAGACAAATACATGAGAAATAAGAATTTAAATATGCGGCTTTCTTTGTAAGAGTACAATTCTCAAATTTGATCGATTACCTCTTTTAGCTAGCATTTTTAGTTTTTAATTCATAGAAACTGTAGAATGTCAAACTTCCTCGAGTTATCGAGCATCAAAATCACGATTTTTCCCATACATTCACTCTAAATTTTGCCGCGTTTGCCCTACTACCAAGATGACGTCCACGACCGTGAAACCTTCTATATACAAGAGACCTATTTGCCAATCAGAAAACCACAGGAAAATATTGGCATGGATTTTTTGTTATATACGATTACGTTGGAATCTGATTTTAAAAAAAAAGTGTTCATTTTGGCAATAGACAGGAAATGAAAGTCAGCTAATGAAATCATCCAAGGTATATTACAGTAAAGGCGTCGAACACACTCCCATAGTTTTTGATTATTACTAGTTATATGTATTCTATTTTGTTCTGACACCTCTGTAAAGTTAATATTTGTGACAGTTTACGTCACTGGTGTATTGTTTCGGCGGGGAATCAATTTATTTCGGACAATATTAACCTAACGACATTTTCTGAACCTTTTATTTTCCCGCGATATACAAGACATTTCGTCGCGAAGACACATTTTATCCAAAAACGCTCTTTGCATATCGCATCCATATAACTAACCACTGAATATGTAAGCAAGAGAAGTCAGAGAACCTCTCAGCCGGTAGGGAGGTCTTGTTTTCTTAACAGTAAAATGCCAAAAAACAACTTCATGTTTGCCCAATTATAACTAAATTAACCAAGCGACATCTAACCATTGCGATCCATTACAGCTTGCATTATATTACCCGAGCTCGCAAGTAAGGCCATGGAGGCGCAGAAAGTTGTGCAGTACGATTATCCGCTCTGAAGTCATCACCATCTTTGATTTAAATATGTTAAGCGAACTTTTTTACTTAAAACATTCAAACAAGTGCAGCATCTTAAAACCCCAAATTCCTGGGAATAGCGTTTTGAAAATATGATTTCTGTAAAAATTTTAAAGTCACGTGACCAAACAACCGAGATATCAAAAATGTTTCGTGAAAAATTGTTGGAAAAGTCAGGAGGTTTGATCAGCATTGCTAAGATCAATTCTATAGAAATTATTAAAGTTTGAAGTCAGCCAGGGCTGTCTGTGCCTCTGCCTCAAGCTAAATAAGGATAACATGTCAAACAACGAGAAATTTCTCAATCCGCCCATAATGCAATATCGATATTTATAAAATAACTGAGCCACTACATGCGCTCTTATTAGTCGATAGGTGTGTTTAGATGAGAGTATGTAAACAGACCTCGCGTAAACCGAGTATTACAAACTCGAAATGGCAGCCACGAAACAAAAGACACGCTCGATAAAGGTAGGTTGATCTTTTCAAGATTCACATTCTAAACGGAAGCGAGAGATCCCATAATCATGAAAAAGAAATGATTAATGACATAGCGCGCACACTAGTCCTATCTAAATCCTATTGAGCCATCATGAACAAAATCTTTATGTACGCACGGCCGTGCTCAATAAACTGACGTATGCAATGATGTGTGCAGTTTCATTTCAGCTCCAAATTTCCGTCGCGTTTAGTGCAAGTTCCTTTGCTTAATCAAGTTTCGGCAATGTGAAGATTATTCTAACAATCCTAACCCTACTTCGAGCCTTTGACTTTGGCCTGGCAAAGATGTTTACTTCGACGTGAGTATTTTGATTTTGCTTGTCTACGTTTTCATTGAGTATTTGTACTTTGTTTGGCCACGTTTTCATTATAATCTTAACTCAAAGAAGCGAATTTTTCATTGACAATTTTAGAGACCAGGTTAAGCGTTTTCGTTCAGCTGTTGCTTTAACTGATTGTGGCGTGTTAGGACAATAAAGACCTTTGTTTTCCTTCACCGTGCATCGTGAGAACTAGTTGTAGTCAATCAGAAATAAAACATGTCAGTTTCGTTCCCACGTTGTTGTCGCTATGTTATAAAAGAATTGGTTCATGCTTTTAGCTGTACGTATATCGAGTTATGGATGCACTTGGTAAGTTTGGAGAGCACTCAAGAAGCTAGAGCTGCTCTCGGCTGCGCCTCGAGCAACTCTTACGCTTCTTTCGTGCTCTCCAAACTTCCCGCGTGCATCCATAACTCGATATACGCACGCTAAGCATGAACCAATTCTTAAGAAGACACCGGCTTTTAGTTCCGTTAGTTTTGTGATGTTCGTTTCTTGATCGCAGACAGTACAGCTAATTGTTAACCAACTGCATAGCATATTAACATTATTGACAAAAACATGGTTTGAAATGTTTTCGCGATTTATTCCAAATCAAACTTACAGAATTTTTTATTCTTGCATATTTTCCTTGCCATACATAGCAATTTCAGAAATTGGCATCAGGTTTTCTATAAGAGATCTGGCTTCTACAAAATTCATGCTTTATTTATTTTCAATTCGTTGGTATATCGTTTCCATAAAAATATAGATTACCTTGAACATCACATTCAACCTCAATCTTTTTCAAAAACTGGTGTAATTTGTACATCCATCAGATCAAGGGAAGGTAGTTAAAACGCCAAATGAAAATGCTTGGTATCGTGTACAAAAACACTAGTAGAACCACCTTAATGCAGCTTTACTGATCTACTTTTTTTTTGTTTTTTTTTTTTCATTTTTGGGGGGTTTGAAGCAACTTCCCGACAACGTTTTCTTTTAGCAACTCAGTCTAGAGAGACTCTAAACATATTTCATAACATATTTCCTGATACTTTTTTACCCCAGATCTATCGCCTCATGCACATGTAGTGCAAAGTTCTTACACGGAAAAATTCGCAGACAGCATGACAGCTGAAAAGCGAAACGGAAAAATATATTTAACTAACTACTATTTAACGCCAGAGCATTTTGATATATTGTTTACATTTAATTGTTCTATTTAATTACCGGCAATATAAGTTTTTCGTTATAGTTTGCAGTGACTGTTCTTCATTATCACTGAGACCAATCACAAAGGCTTTAGCTTCTTCTCGATGAGATAGGCTTCAGAACTTTCCAAACTTGCGGTCATTTGCTGATTCTTTTTATTAGATTGTGATAGTGAATTCATTTGGCCCAGTGTTAGGGTGGTTGCTGTCAAAAAGCAATATTAAGTTCAGTTGAAAGACCGAGAGAAGATTTTGCACTCGCTTGCCATTAAAGCAGACAGGTGGCAATAAACTAGTGAGAATAGAGTCTTATGACTTAAAAGCGGCCAATGTTAAAAAATCACATTTAGTGGAACCATATAGAAAACTTTGAGCAGAATTCGAATGTCAAGTGTCCTGTGATCCGTTGGCAAGGGCAAATAATTGACTTTGTTCTTTACAAAAAAAAACAAACAAACAAACAACTGTATCTCTCGATCAATAGAACTCTTTCAAGTTGCTACAAAATTGAGCATGGTACTGCAGGCGTCCCAAATTCAAAATTTTAAATTTTCAAATAAAGATTTATGTAAAATTTGCCTGGGCTGTAACTATATTTCGCAACATTTTGGTTTACCGCCGAAAACTAGCGTGAAATATATTCCAGGCTGCAACATTTGGAAAGCACTAAACGCTTGTGGATATGGTCGTAATGTGAATCGGCTTCGTCGCTTCCCGTGATAGTACACCCCTCTGTCACAGACCAGGTGGAACCCGACCTGGTGAGTTATTTTGTCCTCCCCAGTGGAATTTTGACCTCCCTGGCACTTGGTAGTTTTTTTAAAAACTCTCTGGTGAATTTTATTCTTCCCTGGTATAGGAATTTAGTTTCCCTGGTGAGGCGTGATCCCCTGTAAGAAAAAGTTACATGTTTGGAATTCTGTTCTTGTTTCTGTATGATGAGAGCTTTTTAAAGGATCGGGTATAATATGGCACGTCGTTTGTAGCAAAACTCAATCAAGTCAAATATTTATTCAATCCAATCATTTTGGCGTAATGCCATTTAATTTAATCTTCCAAACATATTCAAACAATCCGAAAAAGCATTCAATTCAAACCCATGTTTCTCAGTTCAATTTAATCAGAGTGAATATTTATTCAATTCAATCACGGAAATATTTATTCAATCCAATCACGAAGATATTTATTCAATCCAATCAGGGAAATATATATTCAATCCAATCACGGAAATATTCATTCAATCAGTAAAATATTCATTCAATCCAATCACGGAAATATTTATTCAATCCAATCATAAAAATAGTTATTCTATTTCACATAGTTATGCAATCCACTCAAAAACATATTCAATGCAATCCTCGAGAAATTCATTCAATCTTCCTGGGGCGAGCGCGGTCAGTATAAAATATGGACTGCGGACAGACGGACTACGGACTACGGACTGGGTATAAAACACGGACTCAGGTATAAAACGCGGACTAAGCATTACGGACTGGGTATAAAATACTGACTCAGGTATAAAACACGGACTGAGCATCACGGACTCGGTATAAAACACTTAGAAAGGTTCTACATTGAATGAAGTCTAGCACGAACATCTTCATAATAAAAGTAGAAGCTACATGTAACTATAGAAGTCTCATTCCCGAAAATGCCTGCTCATACATGAACAAAAAGCTTTAAACTCTAGAAAGGCCAACGGACAAATCAAAGTACCGGAACCTGGTAGGTTCTGATCAGCAAGTTTAAAGGCTTGAAGAAACTGAACACAGAAAGGCTGACCGTACGGTTGGGGTTAACTGTTTTGTATTTTCCAATATTTCGTCAGGCACGGCCTGACTTCTTCAGGGACTGTTTACAACTGAGAAAAGACGTTACGTCTTTCTCAGTTGTAAACAGTCCCTGAAGAAGTCAGGCCGTGCCTGACGAAATATTGGAAAATACAAAACAGTTAACCCCAACCGTACGGTCATGCCTTTCTGCCATACAGGTTCAAACCATTACCGAATTACCGAAAAGGAAAAGAAGACAACTGAAGGTCACAAAAGTGACGAGCTGTATGACTTTTCGAATGACTCAAACCATGAATTAAAGTTTTGAAAAGATCAACAGTTGCGAGAATTGAGGAGAATTCGACACGACGTGTCCCCGCTGTTTTATAAATTATACGATAAACACATAATACGGCCATACCAAAAGAGGAAACAAAAAGTTGATACACAGGAAAAAGAAAAACACATTACACAAGGATGACAGTTCCTGCTCTCCTTAATATCGCCTTGGAAAAGGAAGCGGAAAAAAAGAAAACAAAAGTTATTACTTTGCTGCATTGAGCAGACGAAAACGTGTTACTGTCCTTGTGTGTATATTGACTCCACGGTGAATGCATTTTTTGAAATTTCTAAAATGAGAAAAGGAAAATTAGAAAAATATGAAAGGAGAACTATTACTTGTTTTGGTGATCGGACAGCGGCACTTTCCGCGAAATAATTGGCGCGCGGTCTCTAGGACAAGAAGATAACTCGCGTCGCACGGTACCGATACTTTGTGAATGTAAATGTTTTCAACAGCGCCCCCCTTACATCTTCTCATGTACTCTCTTAGCGAAAATCCGAAAACTTTGCAAGAAAGAAGAATTAATATATGAAACTATGCAACCTTACCTCCAATGCCGGCCATCTTGGGTTGACAGCCACCATGCGCAGTTTCCGATCACCAAAGCAAGTAAATTAATTCTCATTTTCAGTATTCCCTAGTTTTTGCTCTTACTTTTCCCAGCACATGCTATGTATCAGATATTTTTTCTCTTTTGGATACCTTTGCTCATATTTAGGGAAACTTAAGCTCACCGATGGAGGTCACTGTACCACAAGGACAGCAACATGTTTCGTCATGCTCACCAAAGATTACAGTCCTGTTCGGCGGAGACAGTACTTGGATGGGTGACCAAAATACGAATAACCCTTGCTGTAATAACTTTTTTTCCCCTCCTTTTCCACAGGCGATATTAAGGAGAGCAAAAAAAACTAGAGGAATATGAAATGAGAATTAGTAAATGCTTTGGTGTACGGAAACTGCTGCATGGGCTGTCACCCAAGATGGCCGGCATTGGAGGTAAGGGTTGCAATTAGTTTTATATATTAATCTTTCTTTTCTTGCAAAGTTTTCGATTCCGGTAAGAGAGTACATGAGAATGATGTAACGCTGTTGAAAACATTTACATTCACAAAGGTATCGGTCCGTGAGATCGAGTTATCTTCGTGTCTAGAGACATAGACAATATTCGAAAGTGCGCGTCCGATCACCAAACAAAGTAAAGTTTCATTTCATATTTTTCTAATTTTCCTTTTCTCATTTATACGAAATTTTCAAAAAAAATGGCATGACCGTGGAGTCGATATACAACAAGGACTAGGACAGTAAACACTTTAGTCTGTCAACAATAGTTAAAAACTTTTGTTTCTTTTTTTCCGCTTCCTTTTCCAAGGCGAGATTAAGGATAGCAGGAACTTCATCCTTGTGTAATGTCGTTTTTTTTTTTTCCTGTTTATCAGCTTTTGTCCTCATTTTGGTATGGCGTATTATGTGTTTATCGTATAAATTATAAAACAGCGGGACACGTCGTTCGATTCTATCCTCAATTCTCTCAACTGTTGATTTTCAAAAATTACTTCATGGTTGAATCATTCGAAAATTCATACAGCTCGTCAATTATATTGTGACCTTCAGTGTCTT
>JAHPZR010028348.1:2500-11147 GCA_019787425.1 Platygyra sinensis
TTTGATTTTTGTTCACTGGAGTATAACAATCTAATTGGCAAAAACACGCGACTTTACCCGGCATCAAGAAAACATGAAATTTTGTCTCTGTTGAGAATACGACTACTTAATATGCGAAGGCGTTGCTGATCCTTTTGTGCTATTGGACTATTGGGAACTTGTTATTCAATGCACAAACAATTAACATTCGGGAATCAAATCAAAGTTGACAGCTGAGATGTAGCTTCTGCCTTCTGCAGTTGCACTGCCGCTAAATTCCCAGGAGAAAATGACAAACTTTTGTCTAATTGTGATACCTATACTAGGACTTTGGGTTCCACAACTAAACGAACCTTACCTTTTTCGAGTCTGTATAATTTGGTTTCTAGTTCTTGTTCTGCGTCGAGTTGAAGTACTCGAACCTGTCCCGCCATTTTGGACGATCCCAGTGCGCTTGGCTGCGCAGGACCTGGGCTCAAACCTCAAAGGTGTCCGTCACGTTAGACGTTATGTACAGACACCTTGCGTGATGCATGACTTTTCGGTTCTGGTAAGAAATTGGTCAAGAGAGTAGTTCCTAGAACTGGGGGATTTGAAATTTTCAAAGTCTTTAAAAAGCTCACTTGAATAAATTTCCCATCAGCTTTCAACAGGAGGGAAATACTGAACTGTTGTCATACTAGAGGTTGGTGAACCCCATGACGATCAATTGGTAAAACACGTGTCCGTGATGGCTTCGTGATGGCTCCGTGACGGCGTGGCGTGCCCCCAACAGAACATAAGATGTTGTCAAAGGTTCGGTCACTTTCTTATAACAACAAGGACAGATACTTACACACTGGAGACAACTTATAGTCGAATCCGTGGTGATAGACATTTTTTTCTTTTATTTAACAAATAAAGAAGCTTAAGCATACATACATACATACATACATACATACATACATACATACATACATACATACATACATACATACATACATATAAATTTCATATCTTGTAGTTTTTAAAGTAATTTTAGCTATAGGTAATTTAGGTGTCCCCAATTAGCGTACGTTGTACGCTAGAGATTTCGACACGTAAATAAAGTTCTTATCTTATCTTAAGCCTTGTATTACACTGATAAAACACGATGGTCATTTGAGAACACGAAGGGAAATGTAGAAAACACGAGCCGCAGGCGACTGTTTTCTACAATTCTCGAGTGTTCTCAAATGACCGGAGTGTTTTATCACAGTGTAATACACGGCTTATGCTTCTTCATTTGCTTTAAAATATAGATTTTACGCGCGCAAAACAATAAAACACGCTTTTTCTATGTTTTATTCTCTGATAAACCATGGGTTTTTGACCAATCAGAGCGCGCGCAGGGTCCTATCTATATTTTAAAAATCGCATAATGTTTAAAACAAACTTTATTTTACCATTGTAAAGTATAGTAAATTCTTTCCTATTTTTAATGTTATGCGCTAACAAAACGACAAAATGTACCTATAAGGAAAAGCGATAAAGCATGAACGTAATATTTCATAGTAAAGACACCATACAGCTCAATTCCTGGTCACATCCGTTAATAATGCGTGTACCATACTCTGTAATCTAACTGATCTGAGAATGTACATAAGGATATTTTCAGCCTAATGTCGGCAGAAAACTAAGAATATCCATTCTAGGCATAGAAATATAGAGATTCGAAAGCTGACGTTTCGAGCGTTAATGTCCGTCGTTCCTTCGCTCCGACGAAGGGCTAAAGCTGGAAACGCCGTCAGCTTCCGAATCTCTTTACGGTGGCCAATTCAAATCATCAACTCAGTTGCTAAAACCAAATTATTTTGTAATACTCCCTACCGACGTAGCACCATAGTTTCTTTAGAAACTTACCCATGGAAAAAATATACATTTTTATTTTAGAAAAAAATTGTAGTCAGATATGTGACGGACCCGTGCCGTTGAAGCTTGACCGTCACAGGTTCTACTCACGTGAGCAATCCAAAACAGTGCTACTTGACTTAAAAACCATTTTAATACATAAAACTAAGTTTATGAAGTTTTCTTCTAACACTACGATCGACCCAAGAAAGTTCATTTTAAGAGAGATACCCTGCTTGTTCCTTTAATTTCAATGTAACTATTTTTATGGTCCCTTAATTTTAAAGTAACTTCGAATTCGTACGTAGCCAAAATAAATCAAACTTCCCTGTCTGGGGTCCCTTAGTGGGAAATCAGTCCGAGCGGTCAAATCATGCGAGAGAAGAAACCTGCTCAGCCTTGTTTTGGATTGCTCACGTGAGTAGAACCTGTGACGGTCAAGCTTCAACGGCACGGGTCCGTCACATATCTGACTACAATTTTTTTCTAAAATAAAAATGTATATTTTTTCCATGGGTAAGTTTCTAAAGAAACTATGGTGCTACGTCGGTAGGGAGTATTACAAAATAATTTGGTTTTAGCAACTGAGTTGATGATTTGAATTGGCCACCGTAAAGAGATTCGGAAGCTGACGGCGTTTCCAGCTTTAGCCCTTCGTCGGAGCGAAGGAACGACGGACTAACGCTCGAAACGTCAGCTTTCGAATCTCTATATTTCTATGCCTAGAATGGATATTCTTAGTTTTCTGCCGACATTAGGCTGAAAATATCCTTATGTACATTCTCAGATCAGTTAGATTACAGAGTATGGTACACGCATTATTAACGGATGTGACCAGGAATTGAGCTGTATGGTGTCTTTACTATGAAATATTACGTTCATGCTTTATCGCTTTTCCTTATAGGTACATTTTGTCGTTTTGTTAGCGCATAACATTAAAAATAGGAAAGAATTTACTATACTTTACAATGGTAAAATAAAGTTTGTTTTAAACATTATGCGATTTTTAAAATATAGATAGGACCCTGCGCGCGCTCTGATTGGTCAAAAACCCATGTTTTATCAGAGAATAAAACATAGAAAAAGCGTGTTTTATTGTTTTGCGCGCGTAAAATCTATATTTTAAAGCAAATGAAGAAGCATAAGCCGTGTATTACACTGTGATAAAACACTCCGGTCATTTGAGAACACTCGAGAATTGTAGAAAACAGTCGCCTGCGGCTCGTGTTTTCTACATTTCCCTCGTGTTCTCAAATGACCATCGTGTTTTATCAGTGTAATACAAGGCTTAAGATAAGATAAGAACTTTATTTACGTGTCGAAATCTCTAGCGTACAACGTACGCTAATTGGGGACACCTAAATTACCTATAGCTAAAATTACTTTAAAAACTACAAGATATGAAATTTATATGTATGTATGTATGTATGTATGTATGTATGTATGTATGTATGTATGTATGTATGTATGTATGTATGTATGCTTAAGCTTCTTTATTTGTTAAATAAAAGAAAAAAATGTCTATCACCACGGATTCGACTATAAGTTGTCTCCAGTGTGTAAGTATCTGTCCTTGTTGTTATAAGAAAGTGACCGAACCTTTGACAACATCTTATGTTCTGTTGGGGGCACGCCACGCCGTCACGGAGCCATCACGAAGCCATCACGGACACGTGTTTTACCAATTGATCGTCATGGGGTTCACCAACCTCTAGTATGACAACAGTTCAGTATTTCCCTCCTGTTGAAAGCTGATGGGAAATTTATTCAAGTGAGCTTTTTAAAGACTTTGAAAATTTCAAATCCCCCAGTTCTAGGAACTACTCTCTTGACCAATTTCTTACCAGAACCGAAAAGTCATGCATCACGCAAGGTGTCTGTACATAACGTCTAACGTGACAGACACCTTTGAGGTTTGAGCCCAGGTCCTGCGCAGCCAAGCGCACTGGGATCGTCCAAAATGGCGGGACAGGTTCGAGTACTTCAACTCGACGCAGAACAAGAACTAGAAACCAAATTATACAGACTCGAAAAAGGTAAGGTTCGTTTAGTTGTGGAACCCAAAGTCCTAGTATAGGTATCACAATTAGACAAAAGTTTGTCATTTTCTCCTGGGAATTTAGCGGCAGTGCAACTGCAGAAGGCAGAAGCTACATCTCAGCTGTCAACTTTGATTTGATTCCCGAATGTTAATTGTTTGTGCATTGAATAACAAGTTCCCAATAGTCCAATAGCACAAAAGGATCAGCAACGCCTTCGCATATTAAGTAGTCGTATTCTCAACAGAGACAAAATTTCATGTTTTCTTGATGCCGGGTAAAGTCGCGTGTTTTTGCCAATTAGATTGTTATACTCCAGTGAACAAAAATCAAACATAAGCAGATTGTGGGTCGGGAGTTTTACCGATTAAATTTTATGCATAAGCTGTGTGCGATAATTTTGCAAAACGTTGTAGTGGAAATAAGGGAAGTATTAGGAAACTCCTAAATATGTTGTTTCGTGTCCTAATGACAAAGTTTACAAACAGAAATATTATTGCCATTGTCCTTACATTGATTTTATAAACACTGTAGCCAATATTGATTCCCTTTCCTTTATTCATGCGAATCTCTTAAGTTATGCATGGTGTAGTTATAAACACAATACAACACATAATTTTATTAATTCCTCCCAACTAGCCCTTTTAGAATTAATTTACATATTAACAAGAAGAGATTAAATTACACACTGCTGAAATTGCATGAAATGTTTAATAATAAAATAACAAACATGATACATATACTTCTGCTAATAATAATACCCCTGAACGATGTGATTGAATGCACTTATTTATACATGTACACCTCCCTTTTTACCTTCCTCTTGAATTCACTAAGTAATTTAGAATTTCTGGCGTGGGTTGTTCAAAGTAAATGAGGCTGACACTATCCACTTTATAAATCACTATCCAGTGGATAGTGTGGTTTGTTTTGTTAACGCTTATCCACTGGGTAACGATTATCCGGTGGATAGTATTTTCTAGCCTTCGAACAACTGAGGCCAGTTCTTCAGTCAAAGTGCGAAGGAACTTCATTACTAACTAAGTTAATACGGTCTTCATATGGGACATAAAGTGTCTGCCAATACACCAAATCCCCCTGGGTTGTTACTCTATTAAAGGAAATTTGGGAGTCCCCACAGGCCAAAGAAAATTTGATCTCAGTGGCATTTGAAGAAACATTTATTAGAAAATTATTTCAGTGTCTGCACTCATTAATTTTCAAGTATATCTTACTTATAAATCATTTTAAGCTTTAAAATCGGCCGACTGGTAGTCTGTGTTTTGGTCAAAACCTGTCGGCTGACAGTCAGCCGACAGGTTATTCGGGAAGCTCTTCTTTACAATGACCTAATCTTTACAGAGAGTAGAAGGATCCTATGGGTTTTTTGTACAATCCAGTTTGCTTCAAAACCTAGTATGTTCCCACTCTTATTTTGGAACCAACAGAATCATACACTCAAGATCCTTTGTAGACTTGTGAAGTAGCTACATTATGTAATCCTTGTCAATCTACTCCATCCTGCCTTGATCTTAATGAGTGCTTTATGGTTTATTACTATCTCTTTGGTGTTTTTCTATCTTTAAGTTAGTGAAATATTATCTTCAGGTTTTCCTTCAATTTAAAGGTAAGTTTTTACGTGGCCAAAATACATGTACAGTAACTCAAAATACTGAGATAGAGTTCCTTTAACCCTTATGATAATTTGGTGTTGTTTTGTACAGGATGGACGCTGCGCTTCACCCTTGGCCCCTCATTACAACCTTACAAAGTGCACCTATTTTGCAATCATCCACTGTATGGGCAACCATTTGATAGGAACACATACAATGAATTGACGTGGACATGTCTTCCTGGGCAGCAGTGTGATGATGCTGACAGATTTGCAGACATCAAAGCTCACACAGCTGGATCATTTCATTTCTATGTTACTTACAAGAATGATGGACAGCTTGAAACAGAGTAAGCAAGTTGATCTTCTCTTTGTTTAGCTTTTTTAGTTAGTGCTTTTTTTAACTCTTGTGGTATTATAGTATGTAACTGAACTTGAGACAGGTGGGTAACCACTATCAACTCTTGCACGTGCAATAAAGAGAATGCATGCAGTGTATGTTGGTGGGCGCAGAGCAAGAGGTTATTTCATGAGCCATCCGTAGAGATAATATGTACATGTATTTATTTTCCTTCAAAAATGCATCTGTGAGTAGAAAGCTGAGTAGTAGAAAGCAACTATATTTTTCACCATATCTTATGTGCATAATTATTGCACTGAACAGTTAAATCAAGTTATTATACATCAGACTCACTTTGAAAAATCTGATTGGTTGAGAGCATTCAATCAATTCACAATAGCTTGTGAACTTGACATGATAAATGCAATATCTGCTGCCGATATTGCATTTATCATGTCAAGTTCAATGTCTGCCTGGTTACTAAGCCCCTTGGAGTGTTCTCCTCAGAAACAAAATGGTTGAACATTTCGCTTCTGTTTCTGAGGATGAATTATGTGAAAAATGTATAATAAAGCAATTATTGAATTCGGTTTTCGCATGATATCATGAATTATCAAAACCTCGTGTCTGTGTTATCTGCCTCAGCCTTCGGCTTCGGCAGATAACACAGACCTCGGTTTTGATAATCCATGATATCATGCTCAACCTCATCCAATAATTGGTTTTTAGTCATTATAATCAGAGTGAGATGAAAATGAAAAGATGAGGTTGCCCTTTGGGCAAGCTGTTACTTGAGGTTACTAGCCCGAAGGTCTGAGGAGCTAGCCAGAAATTAAATTGTTTATAAAGAATTGTAAGATTTATTTAATTATGCAAAATACAACTGAGTATGATACCAAGCATAGATATAAATTCTTTGCAGTATTTTGATTCTTGAATGCACTTATTTATACATGTAACACCTCCCTTTTTACCTTCCTCTGAATTTACTAAGTAATTTAGAATTTCTGGCGTGGGTTGTTCAAAGTAAATGAGGCTGACACTATCCACTTTATAAATCACTATCCAGTGGATAGTGTGGTTTGTTTTGTTAACGCTTATCCACTGGGTAACGATTTATCCGGTGGATTAGTATTTTCTAGCCTTCGAACAACTGAGGCCAGTTCTTCAGTCAAAGTGCGAAGGAACTTCATTACTAACTAAGTTAATACGGTCTTCAAAATGTTAGTATTTAATTTTATGTAAGAAACAAAAAACATGTACTGTGTTTCTATCACGTTATACAAACACGAGCAGAAGTTTGGGAGAACAGGGAGAACAAGAAATGCTGTGGGAACACATGAACCATAGCAAGCGTTTCCACAGCTTTTTCAAGTTCTCTGAAACTTCCACAAGTGTTTCTAAACTCAATAGAAACACAGAGAACATGTTTTTCTATTTCTTTTAGAAAACACCGCAATGAAAAAAGGAAAACAAGTCGTTAACTTTGATTATGAAGTTCCTTGAACTTCCACAAGTGTTTCTAAACTCAATAGAAACACAGACAACATGTTTTCTATTGCTTTTAGAAAACACCGCAACGAAAAAAGGACAAACAAGTTGTTAACTTTGATTATCAAATAAATAAATTCTCTTTGCTCACCCTATTATTACGTCAACAGTTTGTGCTAGTTCTGTGTTTCTTTCGAGTCAAAGAAACACAATTTTTAACCAATCAGCATGCATATTTTCTTAGGACTGTTTTCTAAATTAAAATTATATATTGCAGCAGTGCTATATGAAACACTAACCCTAAGTCGATCACTCCATTCAGTGAGGGGTCCAAGACTCTTTGACAGCACAGTCTGTAAGCTCACACACTCCAATGGTTATAGTCTCTTTTTTGTTTACTCTAAGAACTGGATCCACTGTGAAATAACCCGATGTAGTTCTTTTCTCCCTAACAATACAGTAAAATCATAAGGACTGTTGCCTGTGTCAGGTACTACCTTATATTGGCTTTATAGGTATGTGCGGCCCCAAAGGGTATGGTTTTTCAGCCGTTTTGGTCATAAATAGGGTATCGATTTACGTAGCTGATTTTAGCCATTTTGGTCATAAATAGGGTATGGTTTTTGTACTCTAGCCCTGATATGAGTATGTTCTTAAACCTAGAAGCCACTTTGTCATCATTACAAAACGAAAACCAACAAATTAAAGCCCTTCACAAAATAATTATGTTTACGGTAATTTAACATTGGTCTGAACTAGGGATCCAATTATAATGCAGGTCTGAAACAGGATTTTGAAGTAAGGTTCAGGTCATAAATAGGGTTTCAAATTTTTAGTCAGGTCATAAATAGGGTGAGGAATATTGCAGATTTTGGTCATAAATAGGGTAAGGGTTTTGTGAAGGGGGCCGCACACCCCCACCCAATTTTTCTGGGAGTACCCCTCCCCCCCCTCCCCGGTGTGAGCCTCTTCTCGAAGCAAGCAATATTACCAGAACCTCGTTCATGTTAGCAGTACAAACAAGGAACTGTAATATTTCCTATTGCTCACTGTTCAACTGTTTTATAGTTAATAAACTAGGTTAACTATTGAAAGCCTTAAGAGATATCAATTGACAATGTTTTGCATCACAAGATTAGATCACATACAGTAGCTGTATTTGGAAGTCTCGTCCACAAAATCTTGATGTAAGTTGTAACTTTTAGTGGTCAGGTGTAAAAACTGGTCGTTTCTGTTATATTGTTTAATTTGAGGTTAAAGTTTAAAGGAAAATCACATTCAAGAATCAAAATACTACAAAGAATTTATATCTATGCT
>JAHPZR010028349.1:2500-7500 GCA_019787425.1 Platygyra sinensis
TAAGAAAGCACGCGCGCTGATTGGTTGAAAATCGTGTTTGTATAACTCGATGGAGACACAGAACTAGCGCGCGCTTGTTGACGTAGTGATGGCGCGAGCAAAGAGAATTTACATTTCGATAATCAAAGTTAACAAGTTGTTTTCCTTTTTCTCGTCGTGGTGTTTTCTAAAAGAAATAGAAAACATGTACATCGTGTTTGTATCGAGTTATACAAATACTCGTGAAAGTTGGGAGAACTCGAAAAAGCTGTGGAAACACTCGCCTGCGGCTCGTGTTCCCACAGCATTTCTCGTTCTCCCAAACTTCCACTCGTGTTTGTATAACTCGATACAAACACGGTACATGTTTTCTATTTCTTAAATACCAAATACAACTGATTAAAGAAGATATAAGTATTGCAACAGTTTCTATGAATCTGTTTGGAAAGTTTTAAACTCCAACGTAGTTTGTCTTAAGGTGGCTCAAAACAGTTTCCAGTACATTCCAAGACTTAGATTTGGATGCGTCATTATAACCACTCTTTGGTATAAAAAAATGCCTAATCACTGGAGAACATGTTGGTATTATTTTCGTGACACAATAGTTTACCATAGCAACACTATGACTTGCTAAAAACACCCTTAATTTCAACTTTAAGCGCTTATATTTCAAAACGGCACGGTGAATTTTTTCTTATTATAGAATTTTGATAAGTAGGATAACATGCAACTTTTTAAATTTTCGAAAATTTAAGGTGGCTCTGAATCCCGTGTACAGAATTTTTTAAAACTTTGCCAAAAGTTACATCTTATCCCGCTTATCAAAATTCTATAATAAGAAAAAATTTCACCGCGCCGTTTTTGAAATATAAGCGCTTAAAGCTGAAGGTCATAGTGTTGCTATGGTAACCTATTGTGTCACGAAAATAATACCAACGTGTTCACCAGTGATTGAGCAGTTTTTTGATACCATGATTGCAGCATCAATTGATAAAGAGTGGTAATTATGATCCATCAAAATCTACGTCTTGGAAAGTGCTGGAAACTGTTTTGAGCTACCTTAAGAGATAAAAACCAGCCCTCCTGTAAATCTGTAGTGGATTTTATCTTTAAAACGTACCTTATCCACTTGCCAAATAAAATAGGGAAGCTACTTCGGTACCTATCTAGAAATACACTGTAATGCAATTTGCACTGAAAGGAGCATCCCACATAAAGGCGATTTGTCAAAACTCATGTATTCAGCTATATAAACGAACGAGTGATTTCTCTTCTCAGCATGTGAATCTGCGCGTCTGATCTAGGTCAACGTCTTATCTAATACTTTATTGTTATGAATTATTTTAATCATCTTTTTAAATTTGGCTATGGTTTTCTGAGGTAAGCACTGTATAAATTACCATAAACAACGGCTCGCCCAAAATAAATTATCTTATACAACTTAAACAGAACTGATAGAGGAAACTTACTGCCTGTTTTAACCAGGAACTAAATTCTTCACTATGGAAATAAAATATGCTGCAATTGTTCCAAGTTACATACCTTACGTTTTAATACTTGCTGACTGTAATATAATATGATATACTCTAAAACGTTTTACACTTGGGGCATGTCGTCCTCAATTTGTTTAGCTGTGTAGTGATATCGATGAGTCTTCTAAAGGCTAGACGACCAGTACTCCCTCTATCGCTTACTCTGTCGTACGTGAAAGAAAACCGCGAGAAAAAAAATGGTCGCGCGAAATCCTGGGTACAAGAAGCAGGATTTTTTCCTCGCAGTTTATTTACGGTCTCACCCGACGGAATAAGCGAAAGAGGGACTACTCGTAGTATATCTAAAGGTACACGTCGTAACATTGCCCAACATTGCCTGCAACAAACGCTGAAATACTATGCGCAATTTCGCTGGCGCAGCAAACAAGTTTCTGGGGAAATTTTAGGTTGATCTTGAAAAGAAAGGTCAACGAAACAAACGGATTGTTGCGATTGGATTATTTTGGATAACCAAAAGAAAAAAAAAATGACTGATGATGACGATGTACCACAGAATTTCGCGCAATGCTGTTGCAGATACAAGAGGAGAAACGTTGAAATGGGCGCGCGTAAATTTGGATTTGACTTCCGCTGGGCAACATAAAGAGCAATGCAGAAATTTCAAGGGTAGTCAAGTGGTGTGCGATATCAAACACCGCGCGCGGAGTGGCACACAGTGAACATGTGAGATAGAAAGTAATTCTACTTAACAGCACCTAGCAATCGATATAAGGCGTAATGCAGCACTCTCAGGAGTGGACTCGTGATATATGATTTCAGTCCATGCTTGCAACATTATGGGCAATCTTCTAACGTTTTCTGGCCTTAGCTCTATACTCTATAAGTCAGTCCTCGTATATGTCCATTGATCCATCTCTTTGGTAGCTGACCGTTTTCAGACATAGTTGTTCTTTATGGTTGCTCTAGTCCTCCAAGCCATGTAGCTCTTTATAAGCTCATAACAGAAGCTGTACTGATCCTTCACAAAGACAAAATATTTGGTGTTGTTATGCGTTTCAGATGCAGAATATCATTCTTACAAGTAAGACCGAAGGCTTGATTCTATATTGCCGTGGAAGTGAGGGCTTTATACCGCTCATTTTGTAAGCAGCGTTTGGTCACCCAACCGGACATAGACATCACTTATGATGTCCGTGGCTATCACGGGAAGGTCCTTCATTGATTATTGACCAATTACAACGCCTGCTTTATCTAACCAATTTTGTGAGAGACACCAAGATCTTAAGGAGGAGAAAAGAGTACTTGTGTTGAATTTGTTGCGCTTTTCTGTTGTTTCGTTTTTGTAACGTGACCTAATTACATATTTAGACTCAGTCTACTAACCGCGTTAGATAGCAGTCCTGCTCTTTGTGATCTTAGCCACCTGACAGTCTGAAAGATATCCACGGTATCCTCAGCATCCAGTCTCTCGATACTCAAACACAGGCTCAGAAACACTCCTGTGCGGCCATCGCCATTGCTACAATAACAGAAAACAGCGAAATCATTAATCTGAATATTCTAAAAGATGCTGAAGTCGTCATCCTCCTCCTCCTTATCATCATTATCATCATCAACAACAACAACAACAACATGAACATAATAATCATCATCATCATCATCACCAACATTATCCCCTTTTTTATTAACTAGAAAAGGCCTTCTCCCTAGTCAAGCTTCTCGATCGTTTGCACGGGTTTTGCTAAAAGCAGCCCCGCGGCCCCACGGCCCGCCACGACCCAGCGGCCCGCGGCTCGCCACGGCCTGGAGGCCCGGTGGCCCAGTCCTGATTTTCACAGTTTTTTTGACCAGCGGTAAATCCAAGCGCATGAACAGATCTGCATCGAGTTTCAGCGTGCAAAATGGACGACGGTGAGTTTGAATTCGTTTAGTGACAATTCGCAGTTCATATATCTCATATATCTCATTATTTAGCTTATCTTAAGCTGCCGTTTGAAAATAACTTACATCGTTTGAGAATGCACATCCTCCCTATCAGGTTCTGTACAAAGACGAATAAACAGACAATGACGACGCCTGTTTCCACTTAGCAACAAGCAACGAAAGAAAGGATCGAAAAGGACTGAAATGATTATCAAAATGGCACTGAACTGAACTCACCGCATTTTGCACGCTGAAACCCGATGCAGACCTGTGCATGCGCGTGTATTTACCGCTGGACAAAAAAACTGTTGAAAATCAGGACTGGGTCACCGGGCCTCCAGGCCGTGGCAAGCCGCGGGCCGCGGGCCGTCGGCCGTGGCGGGCCGCGGGCCGTCGGGCCGTGGCGGGCCGCTGGGCCTTCGGGCCGCCGGGCCGCTGGGCCGTGGCGGGCCGTGGGCCGCGGGCCGCTGGACCGCGGGCCTGCTTTTAGCAAAACCCCGTTTGCACAGACCCCAGCATCGAACCCGCATGTAGTTTTTCTGCCCTTATCTGAATCTTTTGAATGGGAAATTTAAAAAGCTTGACCCTTAAAACAAATTGTTTTAAAAAAGGCCCCCTGTTCTTTGTTTATCTGTTTCTTAGAGAGCAAACGTTGGCTACAAAGAACTAACAAAGAATCCTTTGCGATTTCAACTTCCAAGTTACCACTAAGCAATGATTCCTCAAAATATAGCCTCTATTCAACTGACTTAAAATCAAGTCGAAAGTAAATAAGTTTCGAGTGGAACGTAGAATGATATTAGGTTGTCAGACAGATTAGTCGGTTTGTAGCCAGTCACCTACGAAGGCTCTAGTTACGTATGGTCCTCAATCTTTCCTATTTCGTGGGGAGTGACGATTGCGTGACAAGCCCAAGACCTGGGAAAGGTAGTTTTAAGGCGTGCCGCCCACTTTACAGATCGTCGTCTTACTGCCTGACGAGAATCTTTTACTCGGAGACTGGGTTCGACATTACTGCGATACCTGCAGTGCACGATGATTGGTCCCCTGTGCTCCCCAGGCTCCACCTTGTGAACCTGCTGTTGAAGGTACACAAGGCTCTCGGCCCGAATCAGCCCATTCTCCTTCCAGCCGTGGTATTGAAAGTGATACAGCACTAGACTTTCGTCACTCTGTAAATGAAAGAAAAACATAAAACATTGATACAATAGCCAAAGAAAGATATACATGTGGTCAAGAAAGGCAAATGACACAAAAATGCATCTAGAAACCAAATGTCCTCTATAAAAAAATACGGAACAGCAAATTCAAATTCATTGGATTTTGATACCGATGATGCTTTCAGGCATCATTCACCTCATTACATCTTCAAATAATTATGGTGACCAAGTTACGTTTGGGTATGCATGGTTGTCGCACACAACATTTGAAACCTATGCAGAAATATGGTGCATATCACTTAGAAATAGCATAAGACATGAGAGGAGGTCAAAGTATGTTGCATCTTCAATCACGGTCTAATTCTGTCGCAGCAAATCATCTTTTTTAAAGATCGTAAGATCTCCTATACAGTACAGTAGATGCCCCTACTAGGAACTGTAAAAT
>JAHPZR010028349.1:12500-15273 GCA_019787425.1 Platygyra sinensis
CGTTCGTCCAACACCGGCACTAAGAAAAATTCAAAACAGCGTCCTCTCTTATCGAAAGAATACAGAAAATTCAATTGCAAGTACGCACACCCGAACCTCATTCGTGCGGACACCTTAGAGGCCAAAAAAGTGTCTGTATTGACGAGGTGTCCGTATGAACGCATGATTTGAAAAAAAGTCGATGAGTTAGGGATCCAAACTTTGACAACAACAAGCGACTATCTTATTTTGCCATATTTAAGAAAAGAAAAACATCAGCATAAATACAATTCACTTAATTCAAGAGAAAATGAGGTCATGGTCTCTTAGAGAAAAAAACTACTCAGAATAGTCAGAAAACTAAACAAGCTGAGGTTATGTTAGGTGTGCGATTTAGCGTTAAAGGCGACATTTTATTGCAGCTTGTCATGCTGCTATATTGCTTTGCAAGATGAAATGTGTTACGACGCGTATTATCGTCCAAGGTGCAAAATAATGCGCGAAGTAGCCACGAGTCTTTCTTTGTGCGTCATGTTGCCTCAACTTGCAACACAGGTGGTACTACGCACAGTATTACCTTTCAACTTGAATTGCTACATTGGTGCTTAACATGCTGAGCGAGAATGTTCCGTTTCCCGCTTTACTCGGTCTCAAAGCGAAGTTTGAATGTATTAATTAGAAAAAACGCAATAGCTTGAAAGATGTTCTTTTTTCTCTAAATAAAAAAAAAATGGCAATGTCAGAAGGAGACTTAACATGAATTTACGTCATGTCCCGTCCCATTGTTGGCATGACCACTGACCTGCAATGAACGACAACGGGTCCAGGATCAATAACCAGAGTTGCCTTCAACTTGTGATGAAACATTAAGAACGCTGCAGTGTCCCGCGGGACACAATGATCAGGCCATGAGTTGAAGTGATACTGAGTAATCTCTCGCTTATCCATGTTACTGGGATCTGTTGACTTCAGTACGTAAAAAAATACAAACGTAATTTATATTTACCCCGATGGAAGTGCTGTTATGAACTCTTAATAAAGTTATTGAGAATCAAGTTGAAAGGAGACTCGTCTGCAGGGAATCATGGTAGTTGATTAATATTTGCTTTGATAGACAATTCCCATGATTCCCTGCAGGTGTGTCTCATAGAGGGAATAGGCCCTTTGCACGATCCGGAATGGAATAAATTATGCTGGGACGCAAATAACGCAGTGGGACTTCCAAAACAAAGTAAGGTCGGGCTGGACTGGCAAGAGAGAGTTCCTTTGTTTTAGAAGTCCCACTGCGTTATTTGCGTCCCAGCACAATTATTTATTCCGTACCATGTGACCAGATCGTGCCTATTGGCCAGTCTTGGTTTCTGTGGATAGAGGAAAACCCGTTGAAAAGCCCTCGGGACCCCTGGAGCAAGGACGAGACCCCTAAAACACTCGACCTTGATATGAAGCGCGTTTAAGTTTCGAACCCGGCCCACACTGAAGGGAGTCGAGCACTTTCACATTCCTAATCATAACAAATAAAAGCTTTGTTGTTCAAGCTAAAAAGAGTTCCGTACGAAAGTAGTGGTCGCATTTAGCGAAATGGTCTACTGAATCTACATACAGTAAAACTTCACATAACGTTTTAAGATACCTAGCAGTGATGTTTGACTCACCCAAATAATAAATTCTCTGGTAGTCCAGTCAGTCATAGCCACGCTACTAAGCAGTGATACAACCACGTGACCATACTCTGCTGGTTCTGACTCATGCCAGTACTTCTCGCTCGCTGCTTCCTGATTTTGAACAAATTGTTGTTCTAGTCTTCACAAAACAGTTCACTAGTTCAATGTGATATTAAAGATAACTTAGTTTAGTTTCTAAAGTTGCCATTACTCTATTTAGCCTGTGTTTTTTTTGAACGTGTGTCTCCAAAGTATTCGGTCAATAGTCCAGAAGTCCAATGCCATTTTGTAAACTTGGTTGCCTTAGAAACGTCAAGTCACATGACCAAGAAGTTGATTGTTACCTGTTTCTGAGGTCGTTACTTTCCAGGGCAAAATACGTTATGTGACGTTGGTACGAATAAACTCTTTTTTCCGAAACAAAAGATGGAAATTTGTAACAAAACATGTGTTCGAAAACGAGATAAAATTCGTCATTCCAGTTTCATGTTACTACCAATACAATGGCGCACTCTTCCTTACGTCTTCCTTTGACCAGATATGCAGCAACTGCTGAGCAAAACTTTGGCTAAGCCATCAGACTCTAGTTGCATCCTGTATGCAGCCATTCCTGCCTTTTATCTTCACCACTACTGCGTGATGCGAGTAATCGTTGGAAAGGTGGTGGTGGGGGGGGGGGGGGGGGGGGTCGCTACTTTCACGAATTACTAACGACCACACTTTTACGACGTTAGTCATTCAGTGGGAGTGCCTGGTCGCTAGATTCGGGGGTCTTTACTTTCGGAAGTTAACGGTAACGGAGATGAAGAACTGGGCCGGGTTGTTCTAAAGCCGCTTCATGTTAACCCAGGAATAAATGTTAACTGAAGCATTATTTTTTCGTGTTTAAAAATGTTTTTCGCCTCTAACGTTTGGTGTAGTTTGAGATTACTATAGCCCAAAACTGAAGGGCAAACAATATAAACAGAACACCTCAGCTAAAAGTTACAAAACTGAAATCAAAATTCTCGCTAACCCTAGACTTTGAACAACCCGCCCTGGAGTCTGAAAAGTTTGAATTGTTAAAATATCCTATGCTTTATGGTGTTATAAGAAAAGATGGAAACAACTTCATGATTACAATAGTCTAT
>JAHPZR010028351.1:0-2500 GCA_019787425.1 Platygyra sinensis
CAAACAATGCTTTAATATAACCAATCCCTGTTTTTGATAGTTTCTTGTTTTTTATGCTCGTTTGGCGCGTTTGTGAAAGTTTTGGAAAGGCAAGTCTGACTCATACTGACGTAGCTCATTTGCATAGTGCAGCGCGTGCACTTTCCTCGAAGCTCACAGTTTTCCTCGAGCTACGCTCTCGGAAAACTGTTCGCTTCTCGGAACAGATAATGTCCGCGGACAAATATCCGAGCATATTTTCGCGCCAAATGGAGGCTATTGTTTATATATACGTAGCTTCGTACGTGGGAAGAAAAAGTGAAGTGAAAAAATGTCGACAGAAAGGTTTAAAAATGTTACGAGCTTGGAAATCAATTTTGTTATCAATTTGTTGAATAATAAAACAATTATCCTGCTCAATCCCGCGGAATATAGTCTGATTTTAGCCGACTTGGCCTACGGCCTCGTCGGCTAAGTATCAGACGATATTCCGCGCGATTTCGCGGATAATTGTTAAATATCCAACTAGTTTTTTTTTTTGCTGTGTTATGGGAAAGCTGTTAACCTTCTTCATATGTGAAATTTATATTGGAGTAATGTGAAGTTCTTGTAAAAGGAGCAGCGGAACTCAACATGGTCAGCGATATAAAGCAGGACATACCTTAATTAGGCACTGTCTTTACTCAAACTGGAGCAACTTACGACGAAAATACTTAAGCAAAATTCAAACAGTCATAAAGGCGTTGACTTGTGGGCCAAAAGCATAAACAATTTCGGGAATTTCGGACGCCATTCCCCCTGCGCGACATATCCGTGAAAATTCGTGCGCGCGTGTGCCGCGGGTGACAGTGGAAAAATTGTCCCATATCATGGGGCCATCTCTAACACTAGAAATGGCGAGCGCTTACGGTCTCCGTCCCTGATTATGGCTCCTGTTAAAACTCTACGGCTACATAACTGTATGCAAACGATCAATTGCGTCTTTGTTTTTATGTTTTAATCCGTTATTCTATGTTGTTCAGTTTCCAAATTATACCAAAACAATTATTCCCCTCAGGCTCAGTGAATATTGTCGAATAATCCCCTCGACTTCGTTATTCGACAATATTTCCTTCGCTTTCGGCGAATAATTGTTATATACAAGAGAGGGTCGTGTTTTAGTGGCATTGTGTTGCATAAAAAGTGACCTCGCTAAACAGTTCTGGCCATCAAATTTTGCTTGCGAAAGGTTATCTCGTAACACCCCGTATAAAGGATGAATATTTGCCCAAAGTAACGCGAGATAAGAAAACGTATCTCGCGTAGAGTGAATCCCAAACCTTGGCTCCATACATTGCTCAACGTTTAGTTTAAACACTTTATATAAGACCGAAGCTGTTGGGAGGATGCAATGTGAATTAAAATTCTTTGGTCGAGATAGAGATTTACCAGTAGTTCCTGGCGGTTTCGTTTTTACATATTCTCCATCCTTGAACTGGGATATTGCGCACGGTTTTTCTTCCAAGGTATCTGGCATTCTGCGTTTTGTTTCTGTACACCAGATCCAAGACAACAGTAGCGCTGCAGGCGTCGCCAATCAACTTTAAGGAGCTTTCGCTGGGTGGAAATCGGCATCGATATCGATCTAACCTAGCTTGTGTCCTGCAGAAGAAATATGAAAAATAACCTCAATACTGGTTAAAAATAATTATGACTGAAAGGTCCAAGGTGTGGAATGTGACTCCAACCCATTTTGTTTTGCCAATCGAGGGTTAAAAACAAAGATGGCAAGAAATTGGCATAGGTAGCGCTCATGCTAGCTGCAAATACAGTCGCCTCAGTCTCCTCCCTCGAACGAGACAGCTTGCGAGATTCAGCTAAATTTCAGAGAGTTTTAAAGGGATAGTGTAATGAACTGCGCATGTGCAGCGTTTCGATTGAAACTTGAAAAGTTCAAGCGAAATTTTACTGAAGTTTGAGGGCAACGGGACCGGGCAACGGGACCGGGCACGGAAACGCTCGAGGATTGTTAGTTTTGAGACATCTACTTTCTCTTAGCTCTAAAAGAGCACAGTACGGTTACATATGCGTTGTAAAAAGGAATTTTTAGCCCATATTGAAAAAGCAATCTCGCACACGAGTAGCTCGTGACACTGTCCTTTAACGTGGACTATTATACATTTAACTCTCTAACTCTTTTCCGATTGGCCGAAAGCAAGAGAAAATGACAGGACAGAGAGGGAAGCTCAGGGCGTTAGCCGGAATATGTCATGTCCACGAAATTTATTTTTAGACGAGCGGAAGTCTCGTTTTTCTGGCGGAAGTCTGTTTTCCTAGACGTCCGAATGCAGTCTTGCGTCGCCCTCGGGATCTTGGTGACACTTCGTCCTCCAGTACATGAAATCTTTGCTTTTCTTTCAAACATGAGACCGAGGTTGGCATGCATGCGGACGTCTCGGAAGACAGATTTCCGCTAAAACAAAGACTTCCGCTCGTCTAAAAATAACTTTCGAGGACATGACATATCTCAAGGGCTAGACCG
>JAHPZR010028351.1:7500-22500 GCA_019787425.1 Platygyra sinensis
ATTGTATCAATCTTGACCTAGAGGGAATTCGTGTGTGGCTTGCTGCCAAGAAACTCGCTTTAAATATGACAAAGACAGAATTCTTACTGATTGGTTCTAAGCAAAGGTTGTTAAAGTCTACAGCGAAACCCACCGCAACAGTTAACCAGTTTCCGATAAAGCAAGTCTCGACTGTAAAATCCTTAGGAGTACACATTCATGAAAATCTTACTTGGGAGTGTCATGTCAACGAACTGTCTAAAAAGATTGCTTCTGGTATAAGCGCCATTAAACGTATTAGGCATACGGTTCCATATAAGACTCTACTTGCCATCTACAATTCGTTAGTCCAACTTCATCTCGATTACTGCAGCTCGGTGTGGGGGGCTTTCTCAAAAATTACAAAAATTACAAAATCGTGCTGCACATGTCGTAACTTTTTCAAATTACGTTCGCAGTACTGATGAGTTGTTACGAATGGTAAACTGGGTTAAACTGGACCGTCAACGCCTTGTTGATAAATCTATAATGATGTACAAAATTGTGAATAGAATGGTTCCAGATTATCTTTGTTCGCACTTTATCTTCAGTTCTATAATTTAAGATAGAGTGACTTTTCGCTTGCCATTCCACAGCCTCGCACTAATTATTGTAAAAGAAGTCTGTCATACAGCGGTGCTGTGCTGTGGAATGGCTTACCCTTGGATATGCTCAGTCCCTCTCTTAATGTGTTTAAATCCAAGTTAAAAAACTATGATTTTGATAGTTGATTTACGTTACTTTTATTTTGTTTTTTATACACGGCTTCCTTGTAAAGCAGGTTTTTAGCATTTGCCTTATTGTAGTAGTTGTTGATAATTTTAGTTAGGTAGTTAGATTGATTTCAATAATTTTAAGTCCTGAAGGATTTACCGTGTTTAAATAAAGATTTTACCTTACCTTAGCTTACCGCGAGAGGGATGTCTGTGATTTCCTTCGCGCGAAACGCCACTAGGCCGGGAGCGAAGAAGGTCGGCTGTTTTCGCAGTTTAGAAGATTTCCTTTTCAAGCGATTTGTTCGTAATACGGGCTGGTTATGGAAGCATGTAAAAGGGTTACCTTATATTCAGTGAAAGCTTTTCGTAACCGTCCCTATTCTGTCGAAATGGAATATAAAAAGGTAAGACATTGGACCTCGAGGCGGGGGAAGGGGGGGTTGGGAACATCCCCGTAAGAAACTTTGTAGGATACCCCCTGGTGGAAATTTCACGTAACGGACTTCGACTGGACTTTTCAATTGTAAGAGCTGGGATTGTAGTCTACTATCATGTGTTTTATCTGGGGTCCTAAGACATCAAAAGACAGTTGAAGAACGGAGTTCAAAGTAAATTATTACAATGTTCTCAGTTATCGGTTTGATGTTTCAATATCATGGGAGAGGAACATAGGGGAAGATCAGAAAAACACTTACTTAATTTAGGGCAAGAGACTATCAGGTGAGAGAACATATCCCCATGCCCTATGATAATCTTTTTCAATCTATTTTAAGCTTCGCGTCACGCTGGCAAAGTTATTTTTAGTCTCGGTCCCATGATCACGCAAGCAATGGCCAACGGTCATCAGGTCGTGTCCATCTGAATAAGAAATTGAAAATTTAGCGGTTTAAGAGGAAAAAAATGTTTGTTTTAAACTGCCGCACTGTTAGCATTGGAAATCAGTTTCAGAGCTGGGCAGGCCTAGGCAAATTATACATGCTTCTCCAAAGCTGTAAAATAGTATTCGTGTCATTTCCCTGCATGAATGATGAATGATTAACATAAAGTGCCAAGACTCGAATTTCTATAACCTGTTTGAAAGTCGTTTCTCGGAAAGTGCCGAAAGGATTGAAGCGAAAAGCATCTCTTTCGAAAGGCATTTTAAAGCGCAAGACAGCTAAAATATTTGTTTCAGGTTTGTTAGAACTTTCGCTCCAAAAATACCCGTGCAAATGTTTGTATATTTAATTTCGGAAGTGCTGTGTAATATTTACCGGACTTACTGCAACTCTTCGATGTGTTTAACCTAAGTTTACTTCGAAAATAAGTCTTGTCATCTCTCTGCATGACTTATTCTGACTTGAGACGCGCCATGCCGTGGCTGCTGACAAGAATTGCATTCTTAACACGCTCTCAAGTCGTTTTCTCAAAAAGTACTGAGCGGCCTAAAGCGAGAAAAATATCTTTTTTGAAAGCTCTTTCAAATCGCCAGAAAGTTAGAATTATACTTCCTCTGACCTTACAAAATGCGCTTCGAAAATCCCGGCGCAAGGTTTTTGCATGTTTAATCAGCTGTTACATGTAAAATTAAACCTCAATGTTGTCATGTCATTTAAATTGGCCAATCAGGTGTCTTTCCTAAAATAGCCTCGCAGCTTGACCGCGCGCTAAAATTAGATTGAAAAAGATTATCATTGGAAGAGGCCCATGTATGGGGGATCGGTGTTCTCTCACCCTGATAGTCTCTTGTTTAGGGCTATTTAAGAAGAAACAAACAGGGATGGTAGATTATTGGACAAGCAAACGAACAAAACCAAAAATGTCCGAACAGAAACAAGTGCAAAGACATTGAAATGACCCTACCAAGAACAAGAAAAAAACAAGCCTTCTTTTCTAAGCGCAAGTGGCCCTTGAGTGGGGCTATCCGTGGGTCAGAAAATGTCTGCAGTGCTCTATAAATTAGTCACACAAAATTCAAAGAAACAGTCAAGGGAAAAGAACAGATGGTCGTCAATGCAGTACTTTGTTTAAGTTATGTTATGATGGATGCGGGCGTTCCTTTTCAAATGCAAATTGAAATGGTATCAGACCTTAGAATCATCTTCTCTTACGATTAGGAGCAATTTGTATCTTCGAATTTGAACGTAAACTTCGAGTATCGAAATCAACAGCTGTGTGCGAGTAGATCACTTTTACACTACTGGCTTCGATATGAAAATGAAAATCATCGTGGCAAAAGAAACTTGGATAGTGAGTCAGCCAATCAGTTGATTATTCGGTGGGTCATAAACAGTAATTCTTTTTTCGTCCGTGACAACTTAATTAAACGACCGATTTAGAAAGGAAGAAAAAACCTTAATCAAAGCAAAACCCACGGCTAGCTCGTACAATTCTTTTGCACCGGCTGTGTTCTCCCTTCATTTGTACGTATCTGTAGTGATTTTCCAGAAGGATAATTTTAGTAAGCAAGCAGAAGGTTCGTAATTGATACATTTGGAAGTCACGAAACTTGATTGGCTGATACAGAGTTTGCGTGAGGCGTTATCTGTGGAACTAGAATCAAGACTACAATTTCCTGGTACTGACCTTGGTAAACGTAAAAAAAAAAAAATTAATGCAACTTACTTTACGTCCATTGCGTGCAAAATTACTGAAAAAAAAAGCATGTCAACTGTTTTAAAATAGCAATATGCTTTCCTTAAATTCTATTCGTTACAGTCATATAAAAACATCTGTTGTTTGTTCCTTTGGATGTTGCTCAAGCTAGGATATGAGAATCTCTCTTATTCTGTTTTTATTAACGGTATTCCAATGACGCACAAAATTCGATTCATTAGCTTCTAAGTGTCACGGTTGCCAGTTGACGCAAGTTTATCAATCTCTGAGACAAAGTACAGCTTTTTCAGCCAGAAGGAGAGAAACACTTTGTCTCAGTAATTCGAACTAGCAAGGGTTTATACTACTTTTTTGGATCCGTGACAACTTCAGTCAAAAAATGATTAACCAACGAAACCTTTATCAAAAGGAAACCCGTAGAGCGCACAATTCTTTTGCATCTGCTGTGTTTTCCTCGCATTTGTAACTCTCATTTGTGAAAAAAAAAAACAAAACAATCATTGTTATACAACCCTAAGCAAAGAAGATTGCTAAGGCCTCGGGATGCTTTTAATGAAACGTGATTTGCTGAATTTAGAGTTTGCGCGAGTATCTAACACTGAAAAGAAAATCCAAGGTTTAGTTTGCTAATTTCACTTTGAACTAGAAAAATATTGGTAATATAACTAGGGTCAACGTTAAAAAGAACCGTCCTATTTCGCACAGAACTTGTTTTCTCGGATCCGAAAAACAAATAGTACCCTTGCTGTGTGCCAAATGAGCAAAAAGACACAGCAATTGTTTCGAGCTATTAATGTGCTCTACATATATATTGCTCAATACGTTAATTTCACATGTGCTGTTTTTCCTTTCTGGTAGCTGGAATGTAAGTGCTTCATGAGGCCTTGTCCTATGCAACAGCCCCTAAGAAAGTGGTACGTCCAACGAAGTCTAAGGTCAATTTCAAAAGACAGAAATTGAATAACTTCTTGACTCAAGAATCAGTTCATAGCAAGAGAAAATCAAGCGAAGTGTGCTAGTATCACAGCTGTGAAACATGTTGATACAGGGAATTTTACAAATCTTACTGATGTTTTAAACCTTTTCCTGTCATAAACACACTAACCTAACGGTTTTTTTTTTCTGGATAGCTGTAACTGTCGTATCACGTAATCAAGTCTCGAGCACAAAGCACGCAGGGAGTGGACAAAAAGCTTGAAAAACGACGCAGAGCAAGGTGGGAAGTATTTTGAAACAAGTCAAATTTTCAACATTGGGATATTTAAAATTTCACTGAAAACAAATTCTTTTTGTTTAAAAGCAATGATTTTACATGTTACCGATTTGCTTCGCAGGCGAAGTAATTTTAGAAACGTAACAGTGATATAAGGCTGATTACTACGTAGAAAGCTTAACGGGACAACGACATGATGAAGTCCAAACTGAAAGCCAAGAATTGCAACCGTGGACAGCTGTTTCGACCTTGTTGGGTCGCGTCAGCACAGTGTAACAAGTAATAAAGTAGTCGGCTGACTCCATCATGCCCGGGGGGGGTACTTAACAAAGTTTAATACGGGGAGGGTCCGCCCCGAGATCCAACCCCTTACCCTTTTTGTATACCATTTTGACAGATTATATACCTTTTATTGAGAAATAGGTACCCCTTTCACATACCTACTTTAGAACAATGCACCTCCTTTCTAAGCCCTTGAAATGAAGTTAAGGAACAATATTACGGGAAAATCAAGCATAACCAGAAGAAATGTTAAGCAAACGACAAGTGTTATTCATTCAGTTCACGTTGTGAAACAACTGATTTCCCAATCCTTTTATATACCTCCACTTGTGAAATCCCTGCCCTTTTATGTTCCTGAAGCCTGAGAAAGGGACCCCTTTCGGGCGGAGCCTCCCCGTATAGGCCATTACAGGGAGTACCCCCCCCCCCCCCGGGGCTATCGTGTCGTTCGTATATGGTTTAAGGCAAATAACATATAAATCGTTCCACGCGCTATGGTTACACAACAAAACACGCCTTACATAGCCAAAGTGAAATCATGTGGTATTTAATTAGTGTTTATATAGTAAATAAAACATTATATGTCCGCCGTTGGTCCCTCGAAAAGAAACTTCGTATCTGCGCGCCCATTCTCTAATTTCTCCATTTATGTATATGTTTTTCAATCTCCAGGAGTGAAGGCTCGAAGCCAAAGATCCGTCCACCCATTTGTGGACAAAAACTATCTCAGGATCATGACAGTGGCTTTTTTACTTGTACTGCTTATGTTTAGTGAAAAGGGCGGCGCACTCGCACCACAAGGTAAGTGCATTTGCAGACCATTTCTGCACTAGAGATTTTCAGGAATACGGTAGAGCTTCAAGGAATGTAAAGATTTTAGGGTAAATTCGTCCTATAATCCGAATCCGAAAACAAAAATTAAGCTTAAAATCAGCACATTTGGGCAAATCTGTTGAGTCACTAAGAACGTTAGGAATAGCATATCGTCATTAAGTGTAAGGAATAGAATCCAACTTTAGCCACTATAACTGTTTAAATTGCTGGTTTTTTGTAAGAAATGTTTCTCCCCCTCACCTCTCCTCTCTGTCTTAATGATACCCATAGTCTTAGAGGCATTTTCTAAGGGTAGAAGGTAAAACTGTATGATGTTTTTATGAAATTTAGCTTTACATTTAGATTTGTTCTTGCGACGAAGAAAGCGACTACAACAAAAGGGAGAGAAATGAGATGTTTTTGATTTAGTTAGGTATATTTTTAGAGAAAGGAGAAGCCAAGATGATATTTACAACCTCGTAGAGGAGCTAGGAATAGGAGATCATGAATTTTACTCCATGCTTGGGCCTTGATGTTCTGCCTTTAAATTCTCCACAAACAATAAAATTAACCGCGACCACTGTAGTTTTATTGAAATGCTTTAGCGCCGGAGTACTTCTTAGCCAGATTAGTCAATCATGTTCCTTGTGTTTGTGCGGTTTTTCGTTTTTACACTGTATAGGGCGAATGGAAGCCCAAGCGGAAAAGCAAAGGAATGGAAAAATATATAGATTTAGGTCATCCTAACGGCGGAGCTCCTGTAGCCCGATTAGGCTAACCCAGGATAAGGTTGAATTTTAATTTGAGTTTTGCAACTTTGCGGTGAGGTTTTCTGTATATTGTTTGGCCTTCTATTTTGAGTTTAATAACCACAAAACCGATACACAAAACAAAAGCTGTAAAAAAAAAAGATGGTATGGAAGAAACAATTTGGTTTACTTTTAAAGCTGGATTAGACGGGTTAACAGGCTTCAAAATAACCCGGTATTGTTTAGAGTGTCCCCAATTAGCACACTAGTGCTACATACCTTACTGAAAAAAAAGCATGTAAACTGTGTTTAAAATAGCAATGATGCTTTTCTTAAATTCTATTCGTTTACAGTCCATATAAAACATCTGTGTTGTTTGTTCCTTTGGATGTTGCTCAGCTAGAACATGAGAATCTCTCTTATTCTGTTTTTATTAACGGTATTCCGAATGAGCACAAAATTCGATTCATTAGCTTTCTCAAGTGTCACGGTTGCCAGTTTGACGCCAGTTTATCATCTCTGAGACCAAGGTAAAAGCTTTTCAGCAGAGGCGAGAAACACTTTGTCTCAGTAATCTACTAGCAAGGGTTATACTCTTTTTTGGATCCTTGACAACTTCAATCAAAAATGATTAACCAACGAAACTTTATCAAATGAAACCCGTATAGGCGCACATTCTTTGCATCTTCTTGTGTTTTCCTCGCATTTGTACTCCATTTTGTGAAAAAAAAAAACAAACGATCATTGTTATAAACCCTAAGCAAGAAGATTGCTAAGCTCGGGGATCTTTTAATGAAACGTAGATTTGCTGAATTTAGAGTTTTGCGCGAGTATCTCCTGAACTAAGAAATCCAAGTTTAGTTGCTAATTCACTTTGGTAACTAGAAAAATATTGGTAATATAACTAGTTCAACGTTAAAAGAACCGTCCTATTCCACAGAACGTGGTTTTCTCGGATCCGAAAACAATAGTACCCTTGCTGTGTGCCAAATGAGCAACAGACACAGCAATTGTTTCGAGCTATTAATGTGCTCTACATATATTTTGCTCAATACGTTAATTTCTACATTTGCTGTTTTTTCCTTTCTCTGTAGCTGGAAATGTCAGTGCTTCATGAGGCTTGTCCCTATGCAACAGCCCTAAGAACGTGGTCGTGCCAACGAAGTCTCAAGGTCAATTTCAAAAGACGAAATTGAATAACCTCTGACTCAAGATCAGATTCATAGCAAGGGGGGGGGGAAATCAAGCGAGTGTGCTAGTTCACAGCTGGTGGAAACATGTTGATCCAGGGAATTATTACACACAATCTTACTGATGTTTTAAACCTTTTCCTTCATAAAAACACACTAACCTAACGGTTTTTTTTTTCTGGATAGCTGTAACCGTCGTATCACGTAATCAAGCTCGAGCACAAGCACGCATGGAGTGGACAAAAAGCTTGAAAAACGACGCAGACAGGTGGCAGTATTTTGAAACAAGTCAAATTTTCAACATTGGGATAGTTAAATTTCACTGAAAACAAATTCGTTTTGTTTAAAAGCAATGATTTTAAATGTTCCGATTTGCTTACGCAGGCGAAGTAATTTTAGTAAAACGTAACAGTGAATATAATGAGATTACTACGTATGAAAGCTTAACGGACAACGACATGATGAAGTCCAAACTGAAAGCCAAAGAATTGCAACCGTGGACACTGTTTCGACCTTGTTGGGTCGCGTCAGCACAGTGTAACGAGTAATAAAGTAGTCGGCTGCTCTCCTCATGCCCGGGGGGGGGTACTTAACAAAGTTTTAAATACTGGAGGGTCCCTCCCCGAGATCCAAACCCTTACCCTTTTTGTATACCATTTTGACAGATTATATACCTTTTATTGAGATAGGTTACACTCCTTTCACATGCTCACTTTAGAACCATGCACCTCCTTTCTAAGCCCTTGAAATGAAGTTAATGAACAATATTATCGGAAAATCAAGCATAACCAGAAGAAATTGTTAAGCAAACGACAAGTGTTATTTCCATTGCCGTTCACGTTTGACACAACTGATTTCCCCATCCTTTATAACCTCCACTTGTGAAGTTCCCTGCCTTTTAATGTCCTGAAGCCTGAGAAAGGGACCCCTTTCCGGCGGAAGACCTCCCCGTATAGGCCAATTACAGGGAGTCCTACCCCCCCCCCCCCCCCCGGGGCTATCTTTCGTTTCGTATATGGTTTTAAGGCAAATAACATCATAAATCGTGTCCACGCGCTATGGTTTACACACCAAAGACACGCCTTACATAGCCAAAGTTGATCATATTGGTTTTAATTAGTGTTTGAATATCAGTAAATAAAACATTATCTGTCGGCCGTTGGTCCCTCGAAAAGAACTTCGTAGCTGCTACGCCCATTCTCTATTTTCTCCACTTTATGTATAATGTTTTCGATCTCCAGGAGTGAAGCTAGAAGCCAAAGATCCGTCTACGCCATTTGTGGACAAAAACTATCTCAGATCATGAACAGTGGCTTTTTTACTTGTACTGCTTATGTTTAGTGAAAAGGCGGCCACTCGCAACCACAAGGTAAGTGCATTTGCAAGACCATTTCTGCCTAGAGATTTTCAGTGAATACGGTAGAGCTTCAAGAATGTAAGATTTTAGGGTAAATTCGTCCTATACTCCGAATCCAAAACAAAAATTAGCTTAGATCAGCTCCTTGGGCAAATCTGTTGAGTCCTAAGACGTTAGGAATGCGATATCGTCATTAATGAAAGGAATAGAATCCAACTTTAGCCACTCTAACTGTTTAAATTTGCTGGTTTTTTTGGTAAGAATGTTTTCTCCCCCTCCCTCTCCTCTCTGTCGTACAATGATACCCTAGTCTTAGAGGCGATTTTCTTAAGGTAGAAGGTAAAACTGTAATGATGTTTTTATGAAATTTTAGCTATTGCATTTAGTTTGTTTCGTGCGACGAAGAAAGCGACTACAACAAAAGGGAGAGAAATGAGGATGTTTTTGATTTATTTGGGTATAAGTTTTAGAGAAGGATAAAGCCCAGATGATATTTACAACCATCGTAGAGACTAGGATAGGAGATCATGAATTTTTTACTACCATGCTTGGGCCTTGATGTTCTGCCTTTAAATTCTCCAAACAATAAACTTAACCGCTACCCCTGTAAGTTTTATTGAATGCTTTAGCGCCTGAGTAATTCTTAGCCGATGATTAGTCATCTGTTCCTTGGTTTGTGCGGTTTTTCGTTTTTTTACACTGATAGGGCGAATGGAAGCCCAAGCGGACAAATCAAAAAAGGAATGGGAAAAATATATAGATTTAGGTCATCCTAAGGCGGAGCTTCCTGTAGCCCGATTAGGCTAACCCAGGAGAAAGGGTCTGAATTTTAATTTTGGTTTTGCAACTTTTGCGGTGAGGTTTTCTGTATCATTGTTTTGGCCCTTCTATTTGATTTTTCACTACCACAAAACCGATACACAAAACAAAAGCTGTAAAAAAAAGATGGTATGGTAAGAAACAATTTGGTTTACTATTAAAGCTGGGATTAGAACGGGTTAACAGGCTTCAATAACCGGTATTGTTAAGAGTGTCCTCCAATTAGCACACTAGTGCTAACTACATTACACAAAGCTAAAGTTTTATTTTATATTATTATTTATGATAACAATTTACCGACAGAGCCCGCGGGAATTCAATTGAAAACCAGCACTTGATCAGCGTCAAATTTAATAACCTGACCTCGACGAGCTAAACTTGACCTGCGTATGGTCATGTTGACTGGTCAGCGGATATCTTTAATTTGCCAGGTGTCAATTGCTCATGAACATGATTGTCCAATATTCAAAGAACGTACACGGTATAACCAAGGCCGCCTGTCTCTGTCAACCTATTATTTGGGAGGATTGGCCGCCATCTTGCGCGCTCCCCGCCCCTGCACAGGGGGGCCTCACATCTGTTTAGAACATGAATAATATAATATTATATATAGTATATTAATATATATTTTTTTTTTTTTTTTTCAATGAACTCCTATAATAAAGACAAAACTTTTTAACTTCCTCTGGAAAAATAAAAGAGACAAAATCAAAAGAGCCGGACTCTATCAAGATCGAGGAAAAGGTGGCATACGTATGACAGACGTTGAAACTATGATTAAAGCTCTGAGGCTAGCTTGGATCCCAAGACTCTTGACCCCAGAAATAAGAAACTGGAAAACGATTACAGATTATTACCTTAGAAAATTTGGAGGTTTGAACTTTCTATTAGGATGCAATTATGACGTAAAATATATAGACGGTTTGCCCTTGTTTTACAAAAATATGCTTACTTTCTTCGATGAGTTAAAAAATCTCTACTCCTACGACGGAATGCAAGATATGGTCCTATTTAATAACAGAGAAATTCTTGTTGGAGGAAAACCTGTTTTTATAAAGGAATGGTTTGACCGTAATATTTTGTCTATCCAGGACCTGCTGAGCAGCAACGGTCAGTTACTGTCTTTCCAGGAATTTATCAACAAATATGACTGCAATACGAATTTTCTTCAGTTTTATCAAGTCATCAGTGCAATTCCAAAGTATCTAGTAACCAAAGCAAGAAATACAGAGCCACCGGAAAACGAACTATATACAAGAAATAACTTTTTGTTTCAGTTAGACGCCTATACACAAATACAACTAGAAAAAGCAAAAACTAGAGACTTTTATTGCTTATTAAATCGGAAAATTCACACAGTCAGCCAAACTGGTCCAATGAAATGGAACAGCATAACAAGACTAGATGAGAATGCCTGGGAAAAAATTTTCACCTCCCTAAAGAACATCTGTAAGGAGACAAAATTGAAAGAATTCCAGTTCAAATTAATTCACAGGATTGTAGTTACCAAAAAGGAGCTTCATCGATATGGTATTAAGGCGGACGATGAATGTCTCTACTGTGGTGAGAAAGATTCAATTGAGCACACTTTTCTTAACTGTCAATTTGTAAAGATTTTCGTAAACAGCGTAATTGACTGGTTTAACGCTGCCAACAACTCAAAATTTGCACCCACAATTGAAGAGAAATTATTTGGTATCATATCAGGCCCTTACGAAAAAGAAATACTTAAGAAATTTAATTACACGATCCTATTTATGAAGTACTACATATACACTAGTAAAATGCACAACCAAGCTATTCACCTCTCTGTCTTTGTTGATAGAGTTCTATTTAAATACAGAATAGAAAAGTTTGATTGTTAGCTACGAAAAAATGCTCCTTACAGAAGCGGAATGCCTTACAGGAAAGTATCAGGTCATACAAGAGAGAAATGTAAACCCTAGTTATAGGGACTGTGGACGCCAATACAAAGTACGTTAAGCGATAGTTGATGTTATTACTAGAAGAGCACGAAACCAATAAAGAATAATAATAATAATAATTAAAAAAAAAAAAAATCAACAATGCGGTGGAGGCAATCTTATGAAGATTAATACCGATAACTGTGCTACAGCTGCCGGGGGCAAGCAATGTGAAGTAACCATTACTGGTAAAACTACCTTTGAAAACGGGACACGTAAGTAATGGAAGAAGAGTCGACTTCTTAAGATCCGAGTTGAAGTGAAGTTTATCGTCAGTAGTCGTACAAACTCACATTGATTCCTTTTATAATAAGAGAAATTTGTTGTCCCGGCACCAATGAGACACGTTGCAGGTCTGATTTTAATAATAAATAAGTTAAGTTACTGAAAAAAAAAAAAAAAAATATATATATATATATATATATATATATATATATTATTCATGTTCTAAACAGATGTGAGGCCCCCCTGTGCGGAGGCGGAGGAGTCGCGCAAGATGGCGGCCATCCTTCAAATAATAGGTTGACAGAGACATGCGGCCTTGGTTTAACGTGTATTTTTTGATTTATGGCATTATGTTATGAGCAATTGACACCTGTCAAATCAAGATATCCGCTGACCAGTATAACATGACCATATCGCAGGCTCAAGTTTATAGCTCGTCGAGGTCATGTGTTTTATTAAATTTGACCGCTGATCAAGTGCTGGTTTTCAATTGAATCGCGGGCTCATGTCCGGTTAAATTGTTATCATAATAATAATAATAATAATATTAACTTTAGTGTCTAATGTATTTAGCACTAGTGTGCTAATTGGGGACACTCTAAACAATACCGGGTTATTTTGAAGCCTGTTAACCCGTCTAATCCAGCTTTAAAAGTAAACCAAATTGTTTCTTCCATACCATCTTTTTTTTTTACAGCTTTTGTTTTGTGTATCGGTTTTGTGGTTATTAAACTCAAAATAGAAGGCCAAACAATATACAGAAAACCTCACCGCAAAGTTGCAAAACTCAAATTAAAATTCAACCTTATCCTGGGTTAGCCTAATCGGGCTACAGGAGCTCCGCCGTTAGGATGACCTAAATCTATATATTTTTCCATTCCTTTGCTTTTCCGCTTGGGCTTCCATTCGCCCTATACAGTGTAAAAACGAAAAACCGCACAAACACAAGGAACATGATTGACTAATCTGGCTAAGAAGTACTCCGGCGCTAAAGCATTTCAATAAAACTACAGTGGTCGCGGTTAATTTTATTGTTTGTGGAGAATTTAAAGGCAGAACATCAAGGCCCAAGCATGGAGTAAAATTCATGATCTCCTATTCCTAGCTCCTCTACGAGGTTGTAAATATCATCTTGGCTTCTCCTTTCTCTAAAAATATACCTAACTAAATCAAAAACATCTCATTTCTCTCCCTTTTGTTGTAGTCGCTTTCTTCGTCGCAAGAACAAATCTAAATGTAAAGCTAAATTTCATAAAAACATCATACAGTTTTACCTTCTACCCTTAGAAAATGCCTCTAAGACTATGGGTATCATTAAGACAGAGAGGAGAGGTGAGGGGGAGAAACATTTCTTACAAAAAACCAGCAATTTAAACAGTTATAGTGGCTAAAGTTGGATTCTATTCCTTACACTTAATGACGATATGCTATTCCTAACGTTCTTAGTGACTCAACAGATTTGCCCAAATGTGCTGATTTTAAGCTTAATTTTTGTTTTCGGATTCGGATTATAGGACGAATTTACCCTAAAATCTTTACATTCCTTGAAGCTCTACCGTATTCCTGAAAATCTCTAGTGCAGAAATGGTCTGCAAATGCACTTACCTTGTGGTGCGAGTGCGCCGCCCTTTTCACTAAACATAAGCAGTACAAGTAAAAAAGCCACTGTCATGATCCTGAGATAGTTTTTGTCCACAAATGGGTGGACGGATCTTTGGCTTCGAGCCTTCACTCCTGGAGATTGAAAAACATATACATAAATGGAGAAATTAGAGAATGGGCGCGCAGATACGAAGTTTCTTTTCGAGGGACCAACGGCGGACATATAATGTTTTATTTACTATATAAACACTAATTAAATACCACATGATTTCACTTTGGCTATGTAAGGCGTGTTTTGTTGTGTAACCATAGCGCGTGGAACGATTTATATGTTATTTGCCTTAAACCATATACGAACGACACGATAGCCCCGGGGGGGGGGGGGGGTACTCCCTGTAATGGCCTATACGGGGAGGCTCCGCCCGAAAGGGGTCCCTTTCTCAGGCTTCAGGAACATAAAAGGGCAGGGATTTCACAAGTGGAGGTATATAAAAGGATTGGGAAATCAGTTGTTTCACAACGTGAACTGAATGAATAACACTTGTCGTTTGCTTAACATTTCTTCTGGTTATGCTTGATTTTCCCGTAATATTGTTCCTTAACTTCATTTCAAGGGCTTAGAAAGGAGGTGCATTGTTCTAAAGTAGGTATGTGAAAGGGGTACCTATTTCTCAATAAAAGGTATATAATCTGTCAAAATGGTATACAAAAAGGGTAAGGGGTTGGATCTCGGGGCGGACCCTCCCCGTATTAAACTTTGTTAAGTACCCCCCCCGGGCATGATGGAGTCAGCCGACTACTTTATTACTTGTTACACTGTGCTGACGCGACCCAACAAGGTCGAAACAGCTGTCCACGGTTGCAATTCTTGGCTTTCAGTTTGGACTTCATCATGTCGTTGTCCCGTTAAGCTTTCTACGTAGTAATCAGCCTTATATCACTGTTACGTTTCTAAAATTACTTCGCCTGCGAAGCAAATCGGTAACATGTAAAATCATTGCTTTTAAACAAAAAGAATTTGTTTTCAGTGAAATTTTAAATATCCCAATGTTGAAAATTTGACTTGTTTCAAAATACTTCCCACCTTGCTCTGCGTCGTTTTTCAAGCTTTTTGTCCACTCCCTGCGTGCTTTGTGCTCGAGACTTGATTACGTGATACGACAGTTACAGCTATCCAGAAAAAAAAAACCGTTAGGTTAGTGTGTTTATGACAGGAAAAGGTTTAAAACATCAGTAAGATTTGTAAAATTCCCTGTATCAACATGTTTCACAGCTGTGATACTAGCACACTTCGCTTGATTTTCTCTTGCTATGAACTGATTCTTGAGTCAAGAAGTTATTCAATTTCTGTCTTTTGAAATTGACCTTAGACTTCGTTGGACGTACCACTTTCTTAGGGGCTGTTGCATAGGACAAGGCCTCATGAAGCACTTACATTCCAGCTACCAGAAAGGAAA
>JAHPZR010028351.1:50000-52038 GCA_019787425.1 Platygyra sinensis
TTTCAGTCGCAAATTTCACAACGTCAATTCTTCTTACTGACAGCCATACAGTTATTTTAATATCAGTTCTGAGAATATGGTGGTAGATCAAAGCAGTAGCTCTTACACAAAGTTAATTCTTCCTACTGACAGCCATACAGTTCTATTAGTATCAGTTCTGAGAATCTGGTGGTAGATCAAAACAGTAGCTCTTACACAACGTTAATCTTCCTACTGACAGCCATACAGTTCTATTAGTATCAGTTCTGAGAATCTGGTGGTAGATCAAAACAGTAGCTCTTACACAACGTTTAATTCTTCCTACTGACAGCCATACAGTTCTTTTAATATCAGTTCTGAGAATTTGGTCACTAGTAGATCAAAGCAGCAGCTCTTACTGATGATTGTATTATTCTGATCACCTGTTCAGCTTGATATTGTATTGGTACTATGTTTTGATAACTGCTTGGGTTTTAAAGGTTAAGACTACCACTGTGTACGCCGACTTTGTACGTGATGAGATGTAACATATATCAAACACGAGAGACAGTGTTTCATCGAAATATCCAAACACCGAGAAGAGATTTGAAAATACGACGCACAGCGGAGTATTTTTCACTCAACCTGTAGAATTCTGTTAACTGGACTGAATTCGCGGTGTTTGAATAGCCGAGTAAACGGAGGAGCCAAATCGTCAAAATCTATGATAATTAAGACCGGGTGTTCAAACCTCCTTCACGGTTGTGATTTCTTTGTTTTAACTTGATGAATTATTACAGGAATATTATGATCTCGATAAACAACTCTTCAGAGTCGATTATAATGGACGCCGAATCGACCGTCGAGTTCTCAACCAGGAGTTGCCATCAAAGACATTGGCAAAGAAGAACAGTACCTTCTACAACAGAAAGACAGGTGAGACGATTTGAATTCATAATTTCCCTTAATAGTTGGGTAGTCTTGCTGGGAAAATTGGGCCATTTTTGTATTCTTTGCATTGCACTGGAACTAGCTTGGGGAAGTCATCTCAGTGTCAAGTGAATAGTGTTTGTCAGTCGACGATGTTATAAGTGTGGTCCGTTGAAAGTGATTGGCTGGTTTAACCATGATGGTATTGGCTGAAACACTCTTTTAAAGTTCGTGAACAGTCATTGGTCGGTTCTAGTAAGTTTCAATCCGTCTATTGTTGGGCTAATTGAGTCTGTCTGTATTCTCTATTTTACAATTCCCCATAATGCACTCTGTTTGCCCCCCAAATTTTGCATAAACTATTGTTGTGAAATGCGCTTGGGAATATGCAGACCTTCCAAGAGAATTTCACAACAATAGTTTATGCAAAAATTGGCGGGGCAAACAGAGTGCATTATGGGGAATTGGAAAATAGAGAATTAGGTCCGTCTCTTATTAATCAAGTCGGTCTGTTTGAGGTCCGTTTGTTGGTTTTGTTTATGTCCTGAATAAGTCACCGACAACAATCCTTTTCAAAACTTCCCTTACTCGAACGATTAACATAAGACGATTGATCAGGTGGTGAGTCACGTGCGACCGAGACGCTTCAAGGGGAACGGGCCATATTTTCAGACAAGTCTGTCCCCGCTAAAAGACGTTAACGTTTAATCATGTATTATTTGAAAGTTTCCAACATCTGCACATCTCTCGGCCATCCTTATAATCTTGGGGCCATTTGGCAGCACTTTTGATTATTAACTATATAAAATCCAAGATGGCGTGTTCCAAATGGTGAACGATAAGAAGACCTATGCATCCAGAGCTTTTTGCGTATCTCAAGCTCCAGCAACTTTGGAACAATCTACCCAATAATATTAGCGTTCAGGCGATAATAAACGTAAACGTAAACAAAAAATAATTATAAAAAATAAAAAAAAAATAAAAAAACTGCGAAGACGTTTTATCTTTTTAAAAAAATTATTACCATATGTTTTTACCTTTTATCTCTGTATTTTAAAGCTCTTTCACTTTAGCAAAGGCGCTTACAACAGATCTAGAATAGGCGGCTATATAACTAATCTATTTAGTGGCGACACTCCTTGGTGGCGAG
>JAHPZR010028353.1:12500-29596 GCA_019787425.1 Platygyra sinensis
GCAAGAGACGAAACGCAATAATTTAGACGAGAAGGTCAGCTTCCCGACAAAGTCACTCATGGCGGCACAAATTGAACAAGACGAAGCGAGTCCGTCTTCCTCTGACATGTGGAAGGTACTCATGCGAATAGAAGATAACACCAACAGCCTGATTAATGATTTTAAGGCTTTACAACATAATTACAATGAACTTCGAGCGTCTCTCGAATTTTCGCAAGCCAAGATTGATGATCTTTCCGCAAGCAATTCAGCCCTGCAAACTAAAATGGAGGCAATAGAAAAGAATAACTTTGCACTGAGAGAAAACGTAAGTAACATGGAAACAAAACTTCAAGAAAGCTTAATGAAGAATGCATTACTGGAAGAAAAAATCCACGATCTGAACTCAAAACACGACGATCTTGAACAATACACTAGAAAATACAATTTAGAAATCGATGGAATCCCAGAGGTGCATGGCGAGGATCTTGAGGACGTTGTCATCAAATTGGCACGAAGCATTGATGCAGACGTAGGACCAGAAGACATCGACATTGTCCATCGCTTTAAAAAAGGTATACGGCAACCAAAACCAATAATCGTTCGCTTTAATAATTATTACAGTAAGAAAGAAATGTACTATGGTCGTCGGAAATTACGCAAGGTAAACGTTCGACACATTTCAGGTGCCGAAAAAATCTACATAAATGAAAATTTAACTTCCCAAAGAGCTGCTCTATTCAAGAAGGTTCGTGACAAAAAACGGTCACGTCAAGGATGGAAAGTATGGACCACTGACGGAAAAATTTTCGTTAAACCCGATTCGGCTTTAGATTATATAGTCAGGATCAACAACGTCGAAGATCTGGAAAAATTATAGGTGCTTATTCTTTCTTCTTTCTTCAGTAGAACTCCTGTAGCAAATCTTTTTTATTTAACAGAATTGTTCCATATAATTACATAATACTATTGTAATTTACCTCTCGTTATGCGGGCTCTTTGTTTGATTGTTGTTCCCAAGAGAGGCTTTCTTTTAATAGCTTTTGTTTATCTGTTTATATTGCTCTACTGTGCATTATAAATTATCTGTGTGCGTGTTGTGTTTTCATTTTTCTATTTTCTTTTACCTCTTTTCGCTGCTACAATCGTGTCGACACTACGTTCACCAATCTAATAATACTTGACTTTTGTCACACACTTGTTTTTAGATTATGGCTAACCGAATTAAAGTAATATCTTTGAATGTAAGGGGGTTGCGAAATCAAGTCAAGAGAAGATCAATCTTTTCATACCTTAAGAATCAAAAAGCAACATTGTACTGTCTTCAGGAAACTTTTTCCAAGGAAGACGACGAGAAGATATGGTCTGCGGAATGGGGAGGACAAATTATATTTTCCCATGGCTCCGAACACTCTAGAGGTGTATGTATCCTCCTAAGCGTAAATTCTGGATTTTCTCTCAGTACTGTGCACGCTGATCGAGACGGAAGATATATAATCGTCAAAGTTAACATAGGCGACGAACAACTTTTTGTTATTAATATTTATGCTCCAAATAAAGGTGCGGAACAAGAACTATTTATTAGAAGTCTAGGCGCTAATCTGATCTCGAAAACTGACATCACAAAGATAATTATTACAGGCGATTGGAATGGTTCTTTATTTCCTAAGGACAAATGTGGCGGCCTACCGTGGAAAGAATCAAACTATACGAACTCCATTGTTGATCTTATGGAAGAATTAGACCTTGTTGACATATATCGTAAGCTTCATCCGAACACCAGAGCCTTTACGTACGAATCGAAAAGTTTAAAACTTAAATCTAGAATCGACTACTTTCTTGTCTCCAGTACAATAGCCGTAAATGCAAAAAGGGCCGAGATTCGACCATCTATCGCACCTGATCACAAAGCAATTTTCTTGTCTTTTGAAATCCAAGGGGGATTTAAGAGAGGCCCAGGATCGTGGAAATTCAATAATCAACTATTAGAAGACCAAAACTATATAAATCTTATTAACACATTTTACCCAAAAATTCTAGAGAAATACAAAGAGGTTACAAGTAAAAAGCTTCTTTGGGAAATGATTAAAATGGAAATTCGCTCTAAAACCATTCAATACTCTAAAACTAAAAGATTAAAGTTAAAAAGAAAAGAAATTGAACTGCAGGAACAAATCCAAAAGCTTGATCAGCAGATATGTGACAATCATTATTTCAACCAAGACTTATTGAATAACTACGAACTAGCTAAGAAAGAATTAAAAGATCTGTACGATTCAAAAGGAAAAGAGGCTATGTTTAGATCCAAAGAAAGATGGTTTGAGCAAGGAGAGAAGCCAACAAAGTATTTCTTCAACTTGGAGAAAAGGAATTATGATAGAAAGATAGTTAAGGAGCTTAAGGATGAGAATGATCAAATATTAACCAACCTCAAGGAGGTAAACAAGAGAATTGAAGACCACTTCTCGAAAATACTTAACTCTAAAATTGCTGACAATGAAAATGTGCAAAGAATCAACTTTAACCAGTTTGCAAAAGACGTAGTGATACCAAGGTTAACTAACGAAGAACAAATTGAGATGGAAAAGGATCTAACAATGGAGGAAATTAAAGAAGTTATAAAACTCTTTCAGAGAAACAAAACGCCGGGGGACGACGGCTTCTCCGTCGAATTTTATGAAGCCTTTTTAGACCTGCTTGGAGGAAATCTTCTGCAGTGCTACAACGAAGCCTTCTACGAAAACCAACTCTCAATCACACAAAGAAGAGGAATCATTTCCCTCATACCAAAAAGTGACGAAAACTTGAATGAAATAACATGCTGGCGCCCAATAACTCTTCTTAATGTCGACTATAAAATTCTCGCTAAGATAATAGCTAGACGTATCGAACCATCACTCCCGTCTCTAATTCATTCCGATCAAACAGGCTTTATAAAAGGAAGGTATATCGGACAGAACATTCGCCTTTTAGATGACCTAATGAACTTTACCGATGTCAACAAAATCCCTGGAATTCTTCTTTTTATAGACTTCGAAAAAGCCTTTGATACTTTAGAATGGAGCTTCCTCCATCGAGCCCTAGAAATTTTTAACTTTGGGCCTAAGATTAGAAAATGGGTCTCGATTCTCTACAACGATATCGAAAGTGGAGTGATGAACGGCGGGTACATGACAAATTATTTTAAGGTCTCTAGAGGTGTGCGGCAAGGATGTCCGTTAAGTCCTTTTTTATTTGTGCTTGCAGTGGAAATTCTGGCACTAAAACTCCGTCATGATCCCGACTGTAAGGGTATCATACTACCTAACTCGCGTGAAGCAAGATTGACACAATTTGCAGATGATACAACTGTGATTTCAAGCTCCGTAGCATCTCTCAAGGCATCACTTCAGATAATCAGTAGCTTTGGTTTATTATCGGGCCTCAACCTGAACAAAACCAAAACAAAAATAATGTGGATCGGTTCCCAAAAAGGTAATAAGGACAAAATTATGGGTTTCAAATGTATAACAGAACCGATTAAGGCTCTTGGCGCGTTCTTATCGTATGATGGAGACAAAAACAATGAAGAAAATTTCTTCAATAAAATTCGTAAAATGAAGACGAAACTGCACATTTGGCAAACACGCGATCTCTCACTGTACGGTCGTTCAATGCTGGCGAAGGCAGTAGGCGTCTCTCAATTGATTTATGCAGCATCAATGTTAACCGTCCCTGAACCTGTGATCCAGAAAACGCAAGCTGAACTTTTCGCTTTTCTGTGGAGGAACAAAAAGGATAAAATAAAGAGACAGATTATTTATCAACCAACATCTGACGGAGGCTTAAATTTTATAAACTTCCGAACAATGGTCAAATCGTTACGGTTGAGTTGGATTGGCAGACTTCTAGATGGCACAGACGCCAACTGGAAGGCTATCCCTGATTTTTTTTTCAGCAAACATGGCGGTCTAGCTTTTTTATTAAAGTGCAACTACGATATTGATTTATTTCAAGCAAACTTCCCCCTATTTTATCGCGAACTACTAGGATATTTTCAAGAATTGAGCAGTGCATACGGAGGAGAACCAAGAAGGAAATTTATTCTATGGAACAACAAGGATATAACAATTGATAAAAAAACACTGTTTTGGAAAACGTGGTTCGACCATGGAATTTATTATGTTCAAGACCTCCTAAGTGAAGACGGAAAATTTTTATCTCTTGACGAATTCAATGGAAAATTTGGCTTGAAAGCTAATTTCCTGCAATATTTTCAAATTACCGCTGCCATACCAAGTTCACTGAAGAAAGCTGCACTGCTAACCCCAATCTCTAGTGAATTCCTTTTCTCAACTCCCGATCTGCTCTGCTTATCCGAAGAGACTACCCTATCATTGTCTAAAATGCGCTGTAAACACTATTATAAACTATTTAATGAACACTCAGTGTCGGAACCTACCGGAATAAAAAAATGGAAAGAACAATTCCCAAACAGTCTTCTTGACTGGAGACGCAATTTCACCAATATATATCAGATTACTAAAGACAACAAGCTTAGGCAATTTTTATTTAAAATATTACACAGGATAATCATTACGAAAAAGGAACTTAAAAAATTTAATATTGCAACCGACGACCATTGCAATTTCTGTTCCAAGACAGATTCCATAATGCATACATTTCTAGAGTGTGATGTCTCTATTTCATTATTTTCAAACACCATAAAGTGGTTTAACGTTATACACAAATTAAATGTGAGTCCTTCTGTTGAACAGATTTTGTTCAACTCGACTGATGAAATAGCTCCGTTGACCTCCACCCAAAAGCGCAGACTGGATCTTCTCTTGCTGTATATGAAACACTACCTCTATTCGTGCAAGGTTTTTTCTAAAAATCCCAATATGTCTGAGCTACAAACCAAACTTCAAATGCAATGGATAATAGAACACTGCTCACTGACTTGATTTTGCATTCCCCCCCCCCCCCCCATATGCGTAATTATGGCCTAAGTATTTTAAGTAGATTTATTGAGCATGCATTCGTATTGTTAGTATTGTGAGTGACGTACCGTATTTCTTTATATATATTGTAAGTTTATGTATTAGTTTTGTACATAGTTAATGGATGGATGTTTAGTAATTAGTGTAAGTAGCTGTGCGAGTATTGTAATGAGTGTGTGTAACCATGCATATAATAATAAAATAAAAAAATAAAAAAACAACAACAACAACAACAACAACTAACCATCTGCATTCGATGGGACGACAAAGAGTTAGAGGCCCACAAAGATTTCCTCGGGATTTACCATGTTTCTTTTTTCGGCCACTCCCCCCCCCCCCCCCCCCCGGCTCGAAAACTTGCTGCGCGGTCTCTGCTGATGGCTAGTGAGAAATCCAGGAATTTCAGTCTATTCTACACAAACAAGCTATCGGTTGCAACAACGGTAATACAAGCTACACTTAAAACGACACATAATTGACATAAAAGCTGATTATAATAACCTTCTAAGTTCACGTCGCAATAAACCAAAACTGCTGTTCCATCCCCGGTTAGATCCAGCCAGTACTTGCTGCTAATGATGCCTTTGCCTTCGCTTGCCTTTATTTCCTGACAGGAATGCGCTGGGAGCTCCGGAATAGAACCCAGAAGAGCTTTAATCAAAATATATATGTATAATATTACGAAATAAGCCAAGTATACCATGGTTTCTGTTTTCATAAGTAAGTCGCGATCGGTTTCCGTCGAACGAGGACCTGTGGGCTGATAGCTACCGCGGAAATATTTATGTTCAAAGAAAACAATTTTGTGGAACTTAAAACCCTCAGGAAAACAACGTCTTACTAGGCCTAATAAATTTCCGGTAATAGTAGAAAGCCTAATGTTTTGGCACTAAGGACAGCAACCGGAATACCCGCTAGGGAAAGAAAACATTAGATTTCTGGTTAACGTTCAACTCTCAAAAGTGTCTGTTCTAAAGCTTCTTTACAGTTTGTTACATACCCCGGTTGCTCAAGCGTCGTTTGTAAACACGTGCCGGGTCTGAGCGGAAATGTTTTGGTCTTGCCTCCTTGGTACGGTTATTCAGTTCGCACGAATTTTTCCCTACGACGTAGTTATAGCTTTGACAGGTGGGTCCTCTTTCACAGCTGATGTCGCACTCGTGAAGGGCTCTTACTGAGAACTTTTTAAAGACGAATTCCTGCAGAGCCATCCCATTAATACTCCGTTCCTCTCGGCATTGTTTATTAGCATATACGCTGTCCACAACGATGCCAACGAAGAGGAAGAAAGATGGAACAGTCCACTGCATTTTCTTGGGCTATTAATTTATAACTGTAGGGGAGATTGATCCAAATGTAAAACTATCAACCTAAGAAAGACATTCACTAAAGTCAAGACATCGTTCAATGTGTAATATTAATCCAGAAATGATCGAGTTCATACCTTCAAGCTACTATCTAGCTGTTAATATTAGTTATTTTGAGTAGATCAATCCAAGCTGTGTTAATAAGTCAACTCTCGTCCGGCGAGTGGGTAAACAAAAACATGAGAGCAAATGGACTAGAACACAAAATGTCCGCCGGCCTCTGAACAATGCTTCCAGTTTTTTACAAACACAAAAACTATGCAAAGTGTTGAGATTTGAAAACTTGTAATTATAAAGTACAGAGCGACGGTCTACTAATACGAGAATAATAAATTTTAATATATGAGTCATTTATAAGTTTCTTCCACGCTCGCTATCCAGGTAACTTTTCACGGTTAATTTTGCTCATTTAAATGTAATCCATCGTGGATGAGAGACCATTTCACCGGCCAAAAACTACAAAATAGCCTGAAATTAAATTGCCTTGCATACACGCTAAATATTATGGTAATGCAAATGTGCAAAATTAACCATGAAAAGGCATGGCCAGAAATTGCGGACATTTGAGCCCGCGCATAAGTAGCGGGCCAATTAATTACTTTATGCTAAAAGCAACATGGCTATGATTACTTCAGTTGAGTAGGAGAGGAAACATACAGAATACTTCAATTCAGTAACTACTTGTTGTCTCGGGGAATTAAAGAATACTCAGAAGACTTATCGAGCCACATTTTCGCCGGGTAATAATTCTCTCCACATCACAAAATCTTCCCATATTTCTTGAGCGGATGACAGTGTCGTACAAAACGACAAACGAAAACAAATGTCACGTTTGTCACGCCATGTGGTCATACATGAACTTGTAGTTTTATTTATTTATTTATTTACAAACTTCGCCAAGGACAATTTGGCAGGAGAGATCTCACAGAACTATTGTTCCAATAACGAGACTCCTAAACATCCAAAAAAAAAAACAACAACAACAACAACAATAATAATAAAACAAAATAAAATCAGTAATTATATGATTCAGAACAGTTAATTAACAGCAAAGTTTAACTAGTAATGCAGTTAGTGGTCTGCTCATATGACATTTTACGCAGACACTTTTGAAAGTTTGTGGAACTGCAGGATCGTACACAGTTAAAGTTAGATTTAGGTAATGTTTCCTCAAATTAGTTTTAAAAACATTAATAGATTGGGTATTGTCCCTCATGTGTTCTGGAAGTGTATTAAATCCCCTTGAGGCTCTAGAGTAGAAACTATTCTGGAACGTAACAGTCTTAGCTTTAGGTATATCTAACGAAACACTCTTTAATGAAGCAGTACGTCTAGTTACTCTAACAGGTTTAGATGTCTTGAATTGGGGGTCAGTATTGTTGACAATTGATTTATAAGTATAAACTAGATCCAGATATTCGTGCCAATAGCAAAGAGGTATGAGTTCGGTGCGTCTTAGTCTCTCTTTGTACGAAATGTCAGTTCTGTATGGCAGTGAGAGTATATACTTGGTGGCACGCCGTTGTACTCTTTCTTCCTGACTGAAAGGACAGTGGTCATCTGTCTCCCCAGCCTTCAACAGAGATAGCAGGCTTGGTTTCTTAGTTTCTTTTGATAACAAACATGCCGGAATTTGCTGAAGAAATGCCAGTTTTTGCCCAAGAATACGACGTGTAGTTCTCGGATCAACACAGATGAGACGCTCGCGTGACATTTGATATATTTGCTTTCGGTAGACTTGGTTTGCGCTTCTCTGAACTGTTTTTGAAGGCAATTAGCAGGGCGAAGAAACCAGGAGCGAAGGTGAAAATTGGTCAAATAGTACACCATACGGTGCTTTCCTCAAACGATCGCGGCACTTGGGATATCGCGCTTATGTAATCTGCTGTGGTGGATTAAAATCTGTTTGGGATGCATTCAAGCCTCCGTAATATAGAGCATTGTATGAGCCAATCTTCGAAAACAAATATCGATGAAAAGCAAGGCCAGGAACATTTGTTGATGAAAAGCAACTAATCAGAATAGGAGAGGAAACTTTCAAGAACTCAACCGGATCGCGGCACTTGTTCCCGGTAAGTCAGAACTTGCTCTATTTTATTTTGTTTTATTTCTGCCATACATTTCCTTTAAGCGTTTGGCGGCCATATTTCTAAGAAACCCCGCGCGTGCACCGTTGCGATGACCGCGATTTCTGGCCATGGCTATTGCCCGGCAGTGCAGTTTGTTTACACGTAACTGTGAACATGAAATGTGGTATTGAATTCTTTTAAGAAAACGATGTACGTTTTTTTTTTTGCTTGTTTTTGCATTTAACGGGTTGCGCGCGCAACCAATTGATCAAGTATTCAAAATAATTCTTTCTTCTGATTATATATGTTTTTAGCTTTTAACGGTTTTTGCACCTTTCTGGCTTTGTTTACAACAAAGCGAGTACTTTGACATCAGTTTTGATAACTGAATCAAGCTGATATAACTTACATCTTTCCTTGGCTTTTGGCATAAGGATTACAAGTAACATTTTAAGATATTTAACTTTGGTCTCATTTCTTCTTCTGTCATTCCAGTAATCGAAGAGTTACTAGAGTTCAAATGTAAATACTAACATTGGATTAAAACTGACAAATTTATCAACTCTAACGTGATGTGATCTATGAACTGTTGTTTTCCTATCTGTAATGCATTAGGAAAGGAATGCCTCTGCTATATATGTTAAAACAGTTCTACTTTATTTGCAGAAGGATTAAATAAAACAGGAAACTTAAATTGAAATTTGAAAAAGAAGCACTATAATATTATGCAATGAAAAAGAAAGATGCGAGAGTTAACACTCATGGCATTATAATTTAGCAGAATGAAAGACCCAACTGTTGAAATTTTAATAGCAATATACAAATTTAAAGTATGGTAATTAAAGCAAAGTATGATTGAGTTTCAAAAAAGGATCAATCAGACAGGAATTCCTTAATAATATTTTCAGTATCTCCCACGAAGCGTTTGGAATTCAAAAGATCTCTATGGAAAATACAAACAGTATAAATAAATTGAGCTTCACAAAAACAGTCCAGAATAAACTCAATCGGACAAAAAACTATTTTAAACCTCTGCAACAAAACTTCAAACATTCAAAAGAACTATTTTTAAAGTGTGGAAAATAAAAACAGTATGATTAAACTGAGCTTTAAAACAGTCCAGATGATCGGTAATATCTTCAGCTTCTCCGACAAAGCTTCTGGAATTCCAAAGCTCTCGTAAACATGCTACTTCGCCTGGGAAGTATTTACCAAGCGGTCAGTACAAAATGCAGACTTCAGACTGCTGACTGCTGACTGCAGACTGCAGACTGTAGACCGGATACAAAACGCAGACTGAGTTTAAAATGCAAACTGACAAGAAAAACTGCTTTTTTTTTCGTCAAAAAAACGTGATAACATTCGATTTTTTAGTTTACCTATTGTCACGCAATAACCTTACAATGCCATCTCCCATAAAACTCTCATTCTCGAGAATATACTTAACTTTTTATCTAGGAACCTACTCTTTGAATGAAGCGAGGAAGATCAATTCATTCTTAAAGGTCATTTTAAGTCGTAAGTCTTCTTAGTTGAGAACGAATTAAGAGTAATAAACGTGACACCCAGAAACGAATGGTGACAAATCAAGCGTTAAAATATACGGTAATGTAATAAACTTGAAAAATACTGTTGAGTTTTTCATAAAATCTTACTCTCCTTGCTTATGCCATTTTTTTTCCCCTATGTATTGGTGAAGCCGATAAGGGTAGATTCATGATTACTATTTAGGCGGTTTCCCGGGAGAAAGGAAGAAACCTTTCTTCAGAAGAGAGCAATTTCCCGAGTGTTACTAAACAGAGTAACGAAGTAACGAGTAACCAGTAACGAAGTAACGGAAAACCGAGTAACGAGAAAAAAAATAATTTCGAAGGATCACAAATTCTCAAATCTTTTAAAAATATGTAGAATCGATTATAATTGTTTTTCAGTATTGATATATAAATATGAACTACAAAACCAATTCACAAAGCAAGCTTGATGACCCATAAGCTCAGAATTAAAAGTTGAATAAAACATTGCGTCTGGATAACCGGCAGCGGGGAAGTGTCATTAAAATATACTACATACCCGGAAGTCTGAAATTATTCTAGAATTTCCACGGAAATCCTCATAAAATCCTTTTTAAAACTGTAGATCTTTGCTTAGAAATGTCAAGTTATTTCAATGATAATTTTGGCTTCGTGGTTGAGGAAATTTTCGAGCTTGGGCATACCAGAAAATCTCGATGTTTCGACACTCAGAAAAAAAATCGTACTCTGAGGCCCCCGTTTACACGGGTCCGGATAAAATTTTTGCACGGACGAATTTTGTTCCTGGAGCGCCTGTTTACATGGATCCGTGCAAATTCTGTTGCAAAAGTGTTTACACGGATCGGTGCAAATTTTAGACCAGCTGCGGCATTTGATTCCAGGCCATTGCCGCGCTAAGTGAGCAAAAAGTTGCACTGTTCGGGTGTTTACACGAGTCCGTACAAATATGGAACCATGCCGGTCAAAAAGTGGACCTGCTTTTTTCAGGTCCCAAACTTGCACACTTAGGCCCCGTTTACACGGGTCCGGACAAATCTTTGCACGGACAAAAACTTGCACGGTTCCAACTTGCGTTTACACGAGACCGGCGGAACTGGACGAATTTTTGCACGGATCCGCGTAAACACCACTGCAAAAGAATTTGCACGGATCCATGTAAACAGGCGGTCCAGGAACAAAATTCGTCCGTGCAAAAATTTGTCCGGATCCGTGTAAACGGGGCCTTAGCCGTTCAAAAATTCGTCCAGTTCCGCCGGTCCCGTGTAAACGCAAGGTGAAACCGTGCAAGTTTCTGTCCGTGCAAAGATTTGTCCGGACCCGTGTAAACGGGGCCTGACTCTGTAGTCAACTCTCATAGAATAACTTCTACAAAAACATGAATTGATGTTGGAACCCTGGTTATTTGTGAAGAAATGCGAAGCGATTCTAAATAATGTTTTGCTTTTGTTGTGCACGAATTCTCTTTAATATATTTAAAAAAAAAAAAGTCGACTCACGGGCAAGGTTGTTCAATAAACTTACCCGGCAGTCAAAGTTTACGAATAATCATTACATTAAATATCCACTAAAACGATCATTCAACCCTCCCGAGAGTATTTTACCATTTCGGCCTATGCCTCTATGTTCGGAAACAGCAACTGCGTTTTTACAATGTTTTGGTTTTGCACAAATGGTACAAACTTTGCCCGACTCACGTGCACTGTGTGTAAATCAAGCTCAATCGGCTCATAAACAGTAAACTCAACAGAGGTTTATTCTAGGACGAAGTCATGGTACACGGCCATGATGTACAACAGAGCAACAACTTGAGCACATGCTGTATCTTAATGCTGATTGGCAGTATTGAGAAGCGAGATATCGTCACACACGGTTTTTCAAAATCTACATACTTGGCGGTCAGAAGTTCTTCCCGTTTCTCCACCAAAATTTCCATTAGAACCTGCTGAGATACCGCTGTAGAAATACCAAGTGCTTTTTAGCCTTGGAAAACTAGTATAACAAAACGTATAATAAAACGCTTGAGCGTTTGATGACGAAATTACGTAACAGGGAAATATGGATCCGGCACATTAGTTGCGTGACAAAGGTTGCACATGGTGTTGGTTTTCGCGCCAAAAGGAAGTCAGAGTTGGAAGCGACGAAGTTCTACTGTGAGCTAAACGTCTTGGCGATGGAAGCGACGAAGTTCTCAGTTCTCTGAGTTATTTACATTGTAAGCTAAACGGCAAACGTGTTTCCGACCAAATGCTGAAATGCTCACGGGACGTTTCCTACGCATTTTTAAACGATTTTGAAATTTTTGACCCTTTCAATTTTTTTTCCCGTTACTCGGTTTCTCGTTACTTCGTTACTGGTTACTGGTTACTCGTTACTTCGTTACTCTGTTTAGTAACACCCGCAATTTCCCCTCGTTGAACAGTCTCTTTATCTGGACACTTGGTAAATCGGTCAGTACTACTGATTGATTTACGAACTCGAGCACTTCATCGAAAAGCAAGGTTATGCATTTACTTTAACTGATTTTAAGAAGTGAAGTTTTCGTCTTTCATTCCTGACATCAATTTGTGTCAACAACTATTTTTGAGACTGTGACAAGCTAATCACTCAAATAAATGTATGTTTGTTAACTTCGAGGCAAAGTTATAATTTCTTACCTTAACGCAATTTCAAGACCCAATTTGCGCTTGGTTTAGTCTCGCTGTTCAGTCTTATTTATCCTTGGGAAAAGATAACCTAGAAGGTAGCATAATTGATTCGATTGTTGCTGAATAAGAGATCCAGCATGGGGGTATTTTGGACGGCAGTTGAAGGAAGTTGCCGATCGATACCGAGTCACAAGTCCGTGTGTTTTAAAATTAAACAATCTAATGTTATGCCGTAAGATTTGCGTAAGTTCATCGGAAGTCACCACCTCATTCTCATCGGTCGATATTACTTCACACATTTATCTTGTGAAAAAGAAATGTTATAAGTAACTTTTATCTTTATCATGGTACCAGCAACGAAAATCGATGACTGAGAAAAAGCGAAAAAAACTTTTTATGTCACAGCTTCATGCCACGTGACTTAAACCACTCTCCTTTGACCCCAACGGTTTCGCGTTTCTAATCGACAAGATAGATTATTATTATTACTTTTTTTTCCTTTTTTTTTTTTTTTTTTTTTACCATCGTCACTCTAAAAACCTTCAGATTAACCCACACAGGTTAAACCATAAAAAGAAACTGGATCCGAGGTAATATATGTAATCAGCAAGTTAATTTCGATATGCTTTTTAATTTCTCTTCGAGACAGTCTTAATAAAACTCTTAGAAACTACCTTCACTTGGAATATTACGATCCTAGTACTGGATACTTAAAGCATAACAACATGATAGTGCCCGGCCAGTCAATTGCTATTAAAGACCGAGAATGTTTTACGTTAATTTCCTTCTCCAGTTGATGCAGGATCTTCCAAGCGCTAGGGTCTTCCTCCCTCCACGTAAACAGCTCCTGTCTTACGTTCGGGTTTCTTCTACTACGGTTTTCACGGCTTCGCTTAAAATAAATGAAAGGCTTCTAAATAATAAGATATAAAACATATATCAAACGATATACAGTACTATTTTAAGAAAAGCTTTTTTTCAACTCCCTCTCTAGATAAAGCTGTTAGTTTTAGTAAATAGCAGAATTACTCGCCATTACCTCTGTGAAAGATTACTACCCCACTAGCTTTGATAGTCTTGCATTGGATTGCTTCCAAGCATCAAGTTCAGCATGTTCAGAGGCGTAAACAGGTCGCATCAGCTGCAATGAGCTAATCTGAAACCTAATGTTAATATTTGTTATATTATATGGATGGCTCCTAGAATGGACAGGATGTATATGAAACAAATGCTATGATTGGCTTCCCGAACACGAAAGATGAATATCCGCTGTGCTGTTCAAAGCGAGAAATATTGACGTTTTCTTTTTTTGTTTTGGTTTGTTTTGTTTTTTGATACAGCTGTATTTAAGAATAACATCATTAGTGCCTCTTAGTGACGTTCTCATTAAAAAATAACAATAGAAGCAATTTTTGAAAGACGAACTTAAACAGAAAGTATAATTTCCAATTCTAAAGCTCATTATCAGCTTTTTGTTAAAAAATAACCCATCAAGTTGTAGATGTTAAGAAAATGAGAACTTCTGACTCATTTGCGACGCCGGGGTGAATTAACTTCTTGCTTCCGGTCTGTTGAACTTCTGCTACAAAGAAGATACATCTCTATCTTACGGGCTGTGTTCTGCTGTGAGATGGGAGGCGAGAGTGGCGAGACAAGTAGCCGAAACTTTGAAAAATATCAAGCAGCGAAGCCGTGGCCGCGGAAATGCATTTTTAAACTCGAGGGTTCACTACACTACGATGGGGAATAGTACTTTTCAACTTCAACGTATCATTAACGCGGGAGACGTTCAAATAAATCCTGGACCGAGCAACAGCATGAAACAACCGAAATATCCTTGCAAGGAGTGCGAGAAGAACGTTCGTTCAAATCAAGATGCCTTGCTGTGTGCCGATTGTAATTCATGGGTGCATGCTAAATGCCTAGGTTTAACCAAGGCAGCCTTCAAATATTACTTGGATTATCCTGGCATCGACTGGACATGCTTATCGTGTAGTCTTCCTTTCGCGACCTTGGATTATCCGTTTGAAACAGATGCTAATACACAAGTAAATACGACTACAACTGATATCACGATGGAAGCGAGCTACTTTGAAAATGACTATGCTAATGAGGACCTTCTGAATTCCCAGGTGGGCTCGATTCTGGAAGAAAGGAAAAACAATCCGAGTGGCGCCTTTGTTGCACATCTGAATATTAACAGCATACAAAACAAGTTCGAAGAACTAAAATTACTGAACGATAAACTGAGAGCTCACGTAGTTATTGTATCGGAAACCAAAATTGATAGCTCATATCCGGACGACCAGTTTAGTATACAAGGATACCGGCTTTATCGCAAAGACAGAGCCAAAGGAGGAGGCGGACTTATCGCTTACTTTTCTACAGCAATACTCTCTAAAAAACTGAAACTGCCGAAAGCCTACAAGACGCTGGAAGCTTTAGCCGTAGAATGCAGTATTGGAAAGAGAGAAATACTGTTCTTGGCGCTTTACAGGCCGCCTAAGCAATCCAGGAAGAATAATGACCCTAGGGGATCAAAATATCAACAAAACGTTGAGGACGAAATGAATGACATTTGTCAATGGGCGTGTCTTCAAAAGCAATGCATAGTCATTCTGGGTGACTTGAACATGGACCGGCTTTCCCCTAATCGAGGTGAGGGGAAGATGCTTAGAGATCTGGAGCAAGTATACAACTTGACATGTCTAATAACTGAGCCTACCAGAGTTACCACGCACTCCCAAACGCTCTTGGACGTGCTGCTCACTAACACCCCAGAAATGTTTACAAGATGCGGAGTGTACAATCCCGAAATAAGCGACCATTGTTTGATCTATGGAGAAATGACTGATAAAGTTTGTAAGCACAAGCCCAAGACCATAACATTTAGGCAAACTAAGAATACTAACTTCGAATTGTTTAACGAAGACCTAAATAATGCCCCTTGGCATGTTAGTGACATTTTCACCTGTGTAGATGACAAATGTGACTATTGGAGAGGACTTTTTGAAAATATCGCTAACCAGCACGCGCCAATCAAAAGGAAAAGGGTAAGGGAAAAGGATATCCCTTACATGACACAGGAATGGAAAAGTGCTCTGAGAAACAAAAGGAAGTATGCCAAAAAGTTTGCAGAAGACCGCACCGATGAGAACCTGGAATTGAAAAGGAAATATCGAAATATAGCTACACGAGAGCGTAGAAAAGCAATTCGAGCATACTGGTATACAAAGGCGGACGAACATAAATCAAGACCATCGAAATTCTATGACACGTTCAAACCTTTCATCAGCAACAAGAGCAAAGAATCGGCAGCAATACACCTTAAAACTGAGAATGATACTGCCGTAAAGGATCAAACGGAAGTGGCAGATATACTAGCCAAGTACTTCACCAATGCGGCACTGAGTATTGGTGGAGACCATGTGAATAATATTACGGAAGAGGACCATAGTGATCACAGCAGTGTTAAGACCATACGAGAAACCCACAAAGAAACCAATTTTGAATTCAAGCTCTTCACAGTGGCTGAAGTAGAACAGGCACTGGAAAATATTAATCCAAAGAAGGCCAGTGGATGGGACACAGGACTACCACCAAAATTACTTAAGAATGTAGCTAAAGGAACAGCAGCATCATTAACCAGCCTCTATAACAACTGTATAGAGCAGAGTACTTGGCCCAGTGCATGGAAGATGGGCGAGTGGACACCCGTATTTAAGAAGGGAGATCGCCAGGATGCTAGAAATTATCGCCCTATCACCTCCCTTATAGCTGTTGACAAGATATTTGAACTCCTGTTGAGTAATCAGGTTACAAGCCACTATGATGAAACACTGTACTACAGAATGACAGCTTACAGAAAAAGACATAGCTGTGAAACAACCTTGCTTATGCTGATCGAGGACTGGAAACGGGCTGTTGACAGTAAGCAACTGGTATCAGTGTTATCTACCGATATGAGTAAGGCCTTTGATTCTCTCAGCCATTCTCTGACGATAAAGAAACTAGAGGCTTATGGATTTGGAGGGCGATCACTTAACCTTATGCGATCTTTCTTTGCGGACAGACTAAACCGAGTAAAAATGTGTGACGCTACTAGTGACTGGATAAAGATGGAACGGGGATGTCCTCAAGGATCGTCTTTCGGTCCCTTACTATGGAACATCTACCAAAACGATATGTCAGCTCATGTTAAAGACGCAAACTTAACAATGTACGCCGATGACCACCAAATGTACGTCAAAGGAAGGGAACATGAAACAGTACGATGCAGAATGAAAACACAGGGCCAGCAAGTACTGTCATGGTATTCGAATAATTTTCTACTAGCCAATCCAGACAAGTTTCAGTCTCTAAACATCAATCCACGAAAACTTGATAAGGACAAGAGAGACAAAACGCTGAGTACTAACGATCTTGATATTGCAAACACAGAATTAATCAAACTACTTGGAGTTCATATAGATGCAAATCTCAACTTCAGTGAGCATATCAGCAAATTATGTATTAAGGCAAG
>JAHPZR010028355.1:2500-15000 GCA_019787425.1 Platygyra sinensis
TAAATAATGCCCAGGCGAAATCAACCTTGTTTCTTGAAGAAGAGAACCCTTGAAACCAGGCTGAGGCGAAATAGGGTAGCTAGATAGATTCATGCGGTACTCCGCTATTCAGCTTTTGTTATTGTTATTTCTTCATCGCAAAATAGATAACAATGACTTTGAAGTACTATAATTTTCAGGTAGCTGCCAAGAAAATGTTCTAGACAGCGTAAAGCCAACGCTGATAGCCGGGAAGTACCACTTCAGAATCAATGCGCCGTTTGGTAGACTGCAGTTGTTTGAAGATCAAGATGCGAAGCCTGTTTACCAAGGAAAAGCTACAGCGCGGGGCATCAAATGTGACGTGTGGAAACAGACTCGAGTCAACTGGCCTGGAGAATATAAGTCTAGAATGATTTGGAGGTGGTACTTCACGCAATCGCCTCAACAGCCGGTAAGATCTCGCCTCAGTGTTCATCACTCGGTCATCTCGCAATACCAGCTAGGCCAAGGTTCTAGTCTTGGGTACGCAGGTCGCATGTGTAGAGTGGGAAAATGTAGTTTTGGCCAAGTTCCTGGGGTCCAAGTTTGAAAATAGTGCGGAAATTTTGTAGATTGTGTAAGAAAAAAACTTACAAACTTCATATGCTTTCCCAATTTTTCCGGTAAGAAGCAACTTTTTTGCGTCACTGGAAAGCTGGTGTATTGGTCTTGCGACGAATCAAATTTTTAAGGACAAAATTGACCTAAGTTTTCTGAATCCTTTTTCCGCGAAAGTATTTTCATTTCAAGTTGTGGGAACCTTAATTGAAAAACGAATGAAGATAATTTGGATTTATCAACTGGGTTGATAATGTGAAATAGCCACGGTGAAGGGATTCGGAAGCTAAAGTTTCGGGCGTTAACTCTTCGTCGAACCCTTTCGTCGGATTCGCTCTGACGAAGGGCTAACGCTCCAAACTTCAGTTTCCGAATCTCTTTACGGTGGCTAATTCACATTATCATCCCAGTGTATAAAACTAAATTATCTTGTAATGCTCCCCAGCGATGCAGCATGACTGCTTCTTTAGAATCTTACCCCTTAGTAAAAACGAATAAACATGTTTCGTAGAATGACTTTTGGTTTTCTTTTCAGGTTCCCGTTAGACTGGAGATAGAGGGAAACATAACTATAAACGCAACGGCAGAAGATGAATATAAGTCAAACGTCAACTTCTACTCGTTTGAGTGGCGTTACCCTGCAGCCGATGCATTCAGCGTATCCTCTCTGTGCCCTAAAGAGCCAACGGCACGAAAACAAACTCGGTTATCGTCAGGTGCGGTGGCCGGGGTGGCGATCGCTTGTGTTGTGTTGGGTTTGTTAGTAGGAGTCCTGGTAGTTTATATTGTTTACAAGAGAATGAGTGCAGCTAGAATGGGACCTCCGCCGATGAGGTTCCCTTAGAACTGTATTCATCTCGTTAAATGCTCAGAGCTATGCCATCGTAATCTTAGAGATAGTTCGCTAATAGACGGTGTAAGAGCCAAGACAGCCTTAGGGCAGTCAAGTTTTAAGAGCGCTGCCTCCCGTGAATGGAATTCGCTACCTAGACATCTTCGCGATATAACTAGTATGCAGACTTTTAAATCGAATCTTTTTAAATACTTTTTGAATTTGGATGTTTCCTCGCATGTTTGTAGTGTAAGTTAGCATTGCAATATTTGTCTTTATCTGTAAATTTAATATACATATACCTATTTTATCGTTAGTATTTCTTATCTTAGGCTGTTTTCGTTTCCCTTATCTTCTTTTTTAAACATGTATTTTTAATTGTAATCAGATCACCGGTTTATACCAGCAAAATCCTTCGATTTTTGCTGATCGGTCTTTCTGTATAAATAAAGATATTATTATTATTATTATTATTATTATTATTATTATTATTATTATTATTATTATTATTATTATTATTATTATTAAATCAAAGTTTTCAAAGCATGAAGCTGAAAGCTTAAGGTGGCTTAATCGGATTTTTCAGTAGTGAGACCATCCAAACCAAGATCTCTCGAAATCGCTCTCATAGAGTTTGTTTTAACTCATTACGCATTAGGCACACTATCTAAACTACAAGTACAGTAGACAGTTTTAAAATTCAAGAATATCGACCGTGAGTAAAACAACAATAACGTCATTGCGTTGCTATGGTGACTCCGATCTTGATAAAATAGCTCACTTTGGAAAAGAGTGATAGCCTGGGAACGAAGTCGCACCGCAAGCGCTTATGGGATTATTTGGGGGGGGGGGGGGGGGCGCAGGTCAAAACAGACATGGCGGAATTTAGTGTGGAATGTCATAGCGTGGATTGTAGTGGTGACAGCGTGGTCTTAACAGAACAAGACACAGCAATAAGATCGAAGTTATTGTTTTAGACGATCAAGAGTCAAGAGAATCCCAAAGAATTGTGAAGAATTCGAACGGCGTGTTCCGCTGTTACACGTTAATGCGGACATGGCTAAATGAGGAACGAATAGTTGAGAAATAGAAGAAACGACATCACACAAGGCTGGGAGTTCTGCAGTCTTTAATATCGCCTTCGAAAGGGATGTCGGAAGCAAAAACAAAAAGAAGTTATTACAACAAGGGTATTTGTATTTGGCCACCCATCCAGATGCCAACCCCACCTGACAGGGCTTAACTTTGCTGAGCGGACGAGACGTGGTATAGTGACTCTCAACTTGGAAAACGGACCGTCTGTAAACTGACTTTAGGAGTGGGGTGAATAAGGGTATGCAGATCCGGCGATCCATGTTTTCTTTCGCCAGATCCGTCGATCCGCCAAAATATTTGTTCAAATCCGAAACCACAACCGCACTCGTAAACAGAAGCGTAAAGGTTCAAAGGTAAACTGGTACATGTGAATGCCACTGTTAATTTCACCCAAATGTAAAGAAGGCAATATGCTTGATGACTACGACACAATACAAATCGCCTGAGTTTAAATGAACTTCTTTCGAAAAAAGAAATAATTTGGATGAACTCATTTAAACATTCCGACCAAGGCTGAAGAAAGATCTATGATCCAAATTTCGTTTAGGACCCAAGATCCGAACATAAGACAGGCACAATCCGGAATCCACGTCAAAAATTACAGCTGATCCACGATCCACTGTGTTTTCAAAATCCGCCAATCTGCTCGATTTACGGCAAAATTTACAATCCGTGCGATTTTTAAGGCCAAATGCGTCGATCCGAAAACCTATTCACCCCCTTCCCCTTCCCCCCCCCCACCCCTCCTTGAGGTTTTAATCCGTGGGTTAAGTTTAAGTTAAGCCTACTGGCATTATGAAGAAATAGTGCAAAAACGCAACGGTAAGAGAATACAAGAGGAGATGTAACGCCGTTGAAAACATTCATGAAGTTATCGGTTCGAGAGACCGAGTCGGTTATCCTCGTCCGAGAGACCGAGACAATAATAACGAATTAAAGTGACGATTCTTAACCCCTGCTTCTTGTCCGATCACCAAAGCAAGTAATAATTCTCATTTTAATTCCTCTCATTTTTACGCTCTTTATTTTCCCAGCCAATATCAGTGATTTTTTTCTCTCTTTGTTACCTTTTCTCATCAAAGTTAAGCCCTGTTGGTTTTGGGCTTCTTGTACCAGGATGGTTGACCAAATACGAATACCCCGTGTTGTACTAACTTCTTTTTTTCCCTTCCTTTCGAAGGCGATATTAAAGACTGCAGAACTCCCGGCCTTGTGTGATGTCGTTTCTTCTATTTCTCAACCATTTGTTCCTCATTTCGCCATGTCCGCATTCACGAGTATTTATTTACAACATCGTATAAATAAACAGCGGAACACGTCGTTCGAATTCTTCTCAATTCTCTTGACTTTTGATCGTCTAAAACAATAACTTCGATCTCATTGCTATCTGTAGCTCTGCTGAAACCTTGCCGTGACCACTACAATCCACGCTATGACATTCCGCACTAAATTCCGCCATGTTTTTTTTGACCTGCGTCCCCCCAAATAATCCCATAAGCGCTTGCGGCGCGACTTCGTTCCCAGGCTATCACTCTTTTCCATTAAAGTGAGCTATACACCGCACCCGAAATTTTGGTCTATCTCTAGCAAGAGGGTGGATATCAGTCTCCTGTATTATGCCTTAGCGCGTTGAGATTTATATTTGAAGTTGGAGGGTGTCACTATTAAAAAATCCGATCGAGCCACCTTATGAGGAGAAAGCAAATTATAAAATCCCCTTCAGTGTGTTTTTTTTCACCAAAAGTATTCTTTAAAAGTATGGTGTACAAAGCATTTGAACATGAATACGTCAGCAATAAACGCGTGTTAGTCATGACGTCACAGAATGTCAACATGATACATGTCTACTATCTTGTTTTTCAATATTTTGATTGCTGTTTTTGAAGCTGGAACAGCTCTACGATTGATTTTGCAAATTCTGGAAAAAAAGACGCAAGAACCGTAAAGAATTCGAAAAAAACATAATGAAATCCAAATTTGAACAAAGCGAAATTAAGCTATTAACAAAAACAAATTTGACTGAAACAAGGTTGCTATAGAAACGCCAAGTCACGTGACCAAACATTGACGTACCAAAATCTTCCGTAAATGTTGTTTTTAGAAAAACCACAATTCGACCACTTAAACTAGAATGCTAGTTTCTAAAAAAATAATATAAACTAAAACAAACGCGGGCACTCCTCCGGCACATATTGATTAGAAATCTGAATGGACTAGTTATAAATGATCGGATGCATAAAATAGATACAACATGTAAAGTGATGTTTGGTTTTTTCTGCCGTGCTATTGGAATCTTTAAAAATTAATTTTTTTAGATTGTAGTGTCAGAAATAAGTCTATTAGAAAACTCTCTCAAAATTTCACGAGCTTTTAGGCGAGTGCAATTTGAAAGAATTTTCAAATACCACGAGTAGTGTAAATCCTTAATTGCCCGACCTTTCATACGATTACTTATTTGTTAACGTTGTATAACTGAGAAAATTGCTAACGTGCTCGCGCTAATTTGCTAATCACCTTTGCTCTCACTATCAGTTAAATAAAATATGTTTGTTTTAAAATATCATCGTTCTTATTGCTAACAGTTTTCCGATTTATCGTCTTTAAGGTGGCCCTGTAGATCAGCTTAGACCCTCATCATTTTCTAAACATTTAGTGATCTTGTAATAAAAAAACAAAGATATTACATTTTCGTCAATTCTGCATTCGTCCATTTTCTTCTAGACTTTGTTCTAAGCATGTACGTAGTCTTCAAAGTTGCTGACTAATTTATATACCGATGATCAAAATAAAGCGAAACTTAGTACAGTAAATAAAGAAGTTGCACCTCTTTGTTCAAATCAGTGACGAACATCTCCAAAATCAGTTCAATGAGTCTTAGTTGTTCTTGGCCTCCTTCTCTTCTCTCTTGAAAGGCTGGCATCCTTTACTCGTCCATTGTCGTTCCTTCCCGGTCGCTAGTAAACCCAGAAAGTACCATTTTCTTCGGTTAAACCGACCGAACGAGCGCGTCTCTTCTGTAGGGGTGGAATGGTCTGCAGTCTTGACAGGATATTCTGTGCTTGTTGTTGATATTCTTCTCGTGAAGACAGCTCCTCACAGCTCGCACTAGGACAGGATGGGTGAATCGATCGACTCGCTGCGCTACCCATAATGGCAACGGTTGTCCTTTCACAGACTTTTATTCAGTTCTGTCGCGTTTAGATTACGTAAACCTTATCCATATTTGAAAAAAAAATCGAAATGCGATGTTTTATGACTTTTCCTCTCTGTCGTCAAAACAAACCCACTCCCTTCTCGCCTTTAATTTTGTATAGCTTCATCTGTATCATAAGTAAATCAGTCAAGTACAGTCGAACCCCGCTCTACGGACACCCGCTTTGTATGGACAGTTTCGTTTGTCTCGACAAAAAGCTCGTATATTTTCTTTAAAATTAACCCGCTTTATACGGACACCGGGTAATACGGACAACGGACACTTTTGTGTGTCCCGAGGTGACAAACTCTCATATAATTGACAACCCCGCTTTAACGGACACTGGTCATCTGCACACATAAGTCTATTTCACTGTAACAATTATGTGATACAGGATAAACATGTTTATCCTGTATCACATAATTGTTACAGTGAAATAGTCTTATGTGTGCAGATGACCAGTGTCCGTTAAAGCGGGGTTGTCAATTATATGAGAGTTTGTCACCTCGGGACACACAAAAGTGTCCGTTGTCCGTATTACCCGGTTGTCCGTATAAAGCGGGTTAATGTTTAAAGAAAATATACGAGCTTTTTGTCGAGACAAACGAAACTTGTCCATACAAAGCGGGTGTCCGTAGAGCGGGGTTCGACTGTACTTGACTGATTTACTTATGATACAGATGAAGCTATACAAAATTAAAGGCGAGAAGGGAGTGGGTTTGTTTTGACGACAGAGAGGAAAAGTCATAAACATCGCATTTCGATTTTTTTTTCAAATATGGATAAGGTTTACGTAATCTAAACGCGACAGAACTGAATAAAAGTCTGTGAAAGGACAACCGTTGCCATTATGGGTAGCGCAGCGAGTCGATCGATTCACCCATCCTGTCCTAGTGCGAGCTGTGAGGAGCTGTCTTCACGAGAAGAATATCAACAACAAGCACAGAATATCCTGTCAAGACTGCAGACCATTCCACCCCTACAGAAGAGACGCGCTCGTTCGGTCGGTTTAACCGAAGAAAATGGTACTTCTGGGTTTACTGGCGACCACGAAGGAACGACAATGGACGAGTACAAGGATGCCGAGCCTTTCAAGGGCGAGGAGAAGGAGGCCAAGAACAACTAAGACTCATTGAACTGATTTTGGAGATGTTCGTTACTGATTTGAACAAAGAGGTGCAACTTCTTTATTTAATGTACTAAGTTTCGCCTTATTTTGATCCTCGGTATATAAATTACTCAGCAACTTTGCAGACACGTACATGCTTAGAACAAAGTCTAAAAGAAAATGGACGAATGTAGAATTGACGAAAATGTAATATCTTTGTTTTTTTATTACAAGATCATTAAATGCTTAGAAAATGATGAGGGTCTAAGCTGATCTACAGGGCCACTTTAAAGACGATAAATCGGAAAACTGTTGGCAACAAGAACGATGATATTTTAAAACAAACATTTTATTTAAACTGATAGCGAGAGCAAAGGTGATTAGCAAATTAGCGCGAGCACGTTAGCAATTTTCTCAGTCATACAACTTTAACAAATAAGTAATCGTATGAAAGGTCGGACAATTAAAGATTTACACTACTCGTGGTATTTGAAAATGTCGTGAAATTTTGAGAGAGTTTTCTAATAGACTTATTTCAAAAATTAATTTTTGAAGATTCCAATAGCAGGGCAGTAAAAACCAAACATCACTTTACATGTTGTATCTATTTTATTCATCTGATCATTTATAACTAGTCCATTCAGATTTCTAATCATATCATTTCTTTATCAAAGTGCCGGAGGAGTGCCCGCGTTTGTTTTAGTTTATATTATTTTTTTAGAAACTAGCATTCTAGTTTAAGTGGTCGAATCGTGGTTTTTCTAAAACAACATTTACGGAAGATTTTGGTACGTCAATTGTTTGGTCACGTGACTTGGCGTTTCTATAGCAACCTTGTTTTCAGTCAAATTTGATGTTTTGTTTTAATAGCTTAATTTCACTTTGTTCAAATTTGGATTTCATTATGTTTTTTTCGAATTCTTTACGGTTCTTGCGTCTTTTTTTCCCAGAATTTGCAAAATCAATTGTAGAGCTGTTCCAGCTTCAAAAACAGCAATCAAAATTTTGAAAACAAGATAGTGGACATGTATCATGTTGACATTCTGTGACGTCATGACTAACACGCGTTTATTGCTGACGTATTCGTGTTCAAATGCTTTGTACACCATACTTTTAAAGAATACTTTTGGTGAAAAAAAACACACTGAAGGGGATTTTATAATTTGCTTTCTCCTCATAAGGTGGCTCGATCGGATTTTTAATAGTGACACCCTCCAACTTCAAATATAAATCTCAACGCGCTAAGGCATAATGCAGGAGACTGATATCCACCCTCTTGCTAGAGATAGACCAAAATTTCGGGTGCGGTGTATAGCTCACTTTAATTTGGAAAAGAGTGATAGCCTGGGAACGAAGTCGCGCCGCAAGCGCTTATGGGATTATTTGGGGGGACGCAGGTCAAAAAAAACATGGCGGAATTTAGTGCGGAATGTCATAGCGTGGATTGTAGTGGTCACGGCAAGGTTTCAGCAGAGCTACAGATAGCAATGAGATCGAAGTTATTGTTTTCGACGATCAAAAGTCAAGAGAATTGAGAAGAATTCGAACGACGTGTTCCGCTGTTTATTTATACGATGTTGTAAATAAATACTCGTGAATGCGGACATGGCGAAATGAGGAACAAATGGTTGAGAAATAGAAGAAACGACATCACACAAGGCCGGGAGTTCTGCAGTCTTTAATATCGCCTTCGAAAGGAAAGGGAAAAAAAGAAGTTAGTACAACACGGGGTATTCGTATTTGGTCAACTATCCTGGTACAAGCCCAAACCAACAGGGCTTAACTTTGATGAGAAAAGGTAACATAGAGAGAAAAAAATCACTGATATTAGCTGGGAAAATAAAGAGCGTAAAAATGAGAGGAATTAAAATGAGAATTATTACTTGCTTTGGTGATCGGACAAGAAGCAGGGGTTAAGAATCGTCACTTTAATTCGTTATTATTGTCTCGGTCTCTCAGACGAGGATAACCGACTCGGTCTCTCGAACCGATAACTTCATGAATGTTTTCAACGGCGTTACATCTCCTCTTGTATTCTCTTACCGTTGCGTTTTTGCACTATTTCTTCATAATGCCAGTAGGCTTTAACTTAAACTTAACCCACGGATTAAAACCTCAAGGAGGGTGTGGGGGGAGGGGGAAGGGGGGAAGGGGGTGAATAGGTTTTCGGATCGACGCATTTGGCCTTAAAAATCGCACGGATTGTAAATTATTGCCTAAAATCGAGCAGATTGGCGGATTTTGAAAACACAGTGGATCGTGGATCAGCTGTAATTTTTGACGTGGATTCCGGATTGTGCCTGTCTTATGTTCGGATCTTGGGTCCTAAACGAAATTTGGATCATAGATCTTTCTTCAGCCTTGGTCGGAATGTTTAAATGAGTTCATCCAAATTATTTCTTTTTTCGAAAGAAGTTCATTTAAACTCAGGCGATTTGTATTGTGTCGTAGTCATCAAGCATATTGCCTTCTTTACATTTGGGTGAAATTAACAGTGGCATTCACATGTACCAGTTTACCTTTGAACCTTTACGCTTCTGTTTACGAGTGCGGTTGTGGTTTCGGATTTGAACAAATATTTTGGCGGATCGACGGATCTGGCGAAAGAAAACATGGATCGCCGGATCTGCATACCCTTATTCACCCCACTCCTAAAGTCAGTTTACAGACGGTCCGTTTTCCAAGTTGAGAGTCACTATACCACGTCTCGTCAGTCGCTCAGCAAAGTTAAGCCCTGTCAGGTGGGGTTGGCATCTGGATGGGTGGCCAAATACAAATACCCTTGTTGTAATAACTTCTTTTTGTTTTTGCTTCCGACATCCCTTTCGAAGGCGATATTAAAGACTGCAGAACTCCCAGCCTTGTGTGATGTCGTTTCTTCTATTTCTCAACTATTCGTTCCTCATTTAGCCATGTCCGCATTAACGTGTAACAGCGGAACACGCCGTTCGAATTCTTCACAATTCTTTGGGATTCTCTTGACTCTTGATCGTCTAAAACAATAACTTCGATCTTATTGCTGTGTCTTGTTCTGTTAAGACCACGCTGTCACCACTACAATCCACGCTATGACATTCCACACTAAATTCCGCCATGCCTGTTTTGACCTGCGCCCCCCCCCCCCCCCCCAAATAATCCCATAAGCGCTTGCGGCGCGACTTCGTTCCCAGGCTATCACTCTTTTCCAAAGTGAGCTATTTTATCAAGATCGGAGTCACCATAGCAACGCAATGACGTTATTGTTGTTTTACTCACGGTCGATATTCTTGAATTTTAAAACTGTCTACTGTACTTGTAGTTTAGATAGTGTGCCTAATGCGTAATGAGTTAAAACAAACTCTATGAGAGCGATTTCGAGAGATCTTGGTTTGGATGGTCTCACTACTGAAAAATCCGATTAAGCCACCTTAAGCTTTCAGCTTCATGCTTTTGAAAACTTTGATTTAATAATAATAATAATAATAATAATAATAATAATAATAATAATAATAATAATAATAATAATAATAATAATAATATCTTTATTTATACAGAAAGACCGATCAGCAAAAATCGAAGGATTTTGCTGGTATAAACCGGTGATCTGATTACAATTAAAAATACATGTTTAAAAAAGAAGATAAGGGAAACGAAAACAGCCTAAGATAAGAAATACTAACGATAAAATAGGTATATGTATATTAAATTTACAGATAAAGACAAATATTGCAATGCTAACTTACACTACAAACATGCGAGGAAACATCCAAATTCAAAAAGTATTTAAAAAGATTCGATTTAAAAGTCTGCATACTAGTTATATCGCGAAGATGTCTAGGTAGCGAATTCCATTCACGGGAGGCAGCGCTCTTAAAACTTGACTGCCCTAAGGCTGTCTTGGCTCTTACACCGTCTATTAGCGAACTATCTCTAAGATTACGATGGCATAGCTCTGAGCATTTAACGAGATGAATACAGTTCTAAGGGAACCTCATCGGCGGAGGTCCCATTCTAGCTGCACTCATTCTCTTGTAAACAATATAAACTACCAGGACTCCTACTAACAAACCCAACACAACACAAGCGATCGCCACCCCGGCCACCGCACCTGACGATAACCGAGTTTGTTTTCGTGCCGTTGGCTCTTTAGGGCACAGAGAGGATACGCTGAATGCATCGGCTGCAGGGTAACGCCACTCAAACGAGTAGAAGTTGACGTTTGACTTATATTCATCTTCTGCCGTTGCGTTTATAGTTATGTTTCCCTCTATCTCCAGTCTAACGGGAACCTGAAAAGAAAACCAAAAGTCATTCTACGAAACATGTTTATTCGTTTTTTACTAAGGGGTAAGATTCTAAAGAAGCAGTCATGCTGCATCGCTGGGGAGCATTACAAGATAATTTAGTTTTATACACTGGGATGATAATGTGAATTAGCCACCGTAAAGAGATTCGGAAACTGAAGTTTGGAGCGTTAGCCCTTCGTCAGAGCGAATCCGACGAAAGGGTTCGACGAAGAGTTAACGCCCGAAACTTTAGCTTCCGAATCCCTTCACCGTGGCTATTTCACATTATCAACCCAGTTGATAAATCCAAATTATCTTCATTCGTTTTTCAATTAAGGTTCCCACAACTTGAAATGAAAATACTTTCGCGGAAAAAGGATTCAGAAAACTTAGGTCAATTTTGTCCTTAAAAATTTGATTCGTCGCAAGACCAATACACCAGCTTTCCAGTGACGCAAAAAAGTTGCTTCTTACCGGAAAAATTGGGAAAGCATATGAAGTTTGTAAGTTTTTTTCTTACACAATCTACAAAATTTCCGCACTATTTTCAAACTTGGACCCCAGGAACTTGGCCAAAACTACATTTTCCCACTCTACACATGCGACCTGCGTACCCAAGACTAGAACCTTGGCCTAGCTGGTATTGCGAGATGACCGAGTGATGAACACTGAGGCGAGATCTTACCGGCTGTTGAGGCGATTGCGTGAAGTACCACCTCCAAATCATTCTAGACTTATATTCTCCAGGCCAGTTGACTCGAGTCTGTTTCCACACGTCACATTTGATGCCCCGCGCTGTAGCTTTTCCTTGGTAAACAGGCTTCGCATCTGTCTTCAAACAACTGCAGTCTACCAAACGGCGCATTGATTCTGAAGTGGTACTTCCCGGCTATCAGCGTTGGCTTTACGCTGTCTAGAACAATTTCTTGGCAGCTACCTGAAAATTATCAGTACTTCAAAGTCATTGTTATCTATTTTGCGATGAAGAAATAACAATAACAAAAGCTGAATAGCGGAGTACCGCATGAATCTATCTAGCTACCCTATTTCGCCTCAGCCTGGTTTCAAGGGTTCTCTTCTTCAAGAAACAAGGTTGATTTCGCCTGGGCATTATTTAGTTCGTGGGCTGGGGCAAGATAGAGGAGGCAGTAATCTATGTCCCCTTCCCCTCAAGTATACCCAAGAGTATTCTGCCAATGTAATCAAACTTAGTGTGGTGTGTAAAGCGTACATGCCATTTCTACTTTAGGGAAAGTCGCCTGTCAATCTTAACGTCACAAAATAGAATAGAACTAGTATACCTAAATGCTAATAATGCTGCCGAAGGGGAGAACAATATTAGGTATGCTAACAGTTACCCTATGAACTGAACTTGGAAGAATTGATTTGCACAAGACATATTTGAATCGTTATGATAGGAAATCAATT
>JAHPZR010028356.1:0-2500 GCA_019787425.1 Platygyra sinensis
TTTTCTATAATCGCTTTGCCAGGTTTCCTTAGTGACAAGGCCCTATTGTGCAGACACATCCTAATAAAGTCTGTTCCCTCCATAACTAAACAGCTTGTGCCTTCAAATTCATTTCGATGCATGCTTGAAATTTACTTTGAGGACAGTCTCCAGTGTGAGACGAGTCTAGAATGTAGGTGAGCAAGTAAGCTGTGTGCATTACTAAAGGCCAAATGGGCATCTCATCGCGTACATTAAACAAGCCAAACAGCCCAACACTGTGTATTGAACAACAAAATGCAAGAGGCCTCCGGCTCATTCTTTTAAAGTCATTATAATAAAACTTACGCACTTTATTCTGTTAGTGACTCTTTTTTCCTGGGACTACAACAACTCTCAAAACCTTCCACTAGAGAATGACACGTGTAGAAGATGAAAACGATGCTTAACTGTATGTGTCAGTGGAGGATCCGATCTCCTAAGTGACAATGCGCTAAAATGGGGAGAACATACATCATCGCATCGGGACAGCTTTCAAAATTGGGTTTGGGTGGGGTTGGTGGTGCGTGGTTTGGATTAGGTTGCACAACAGTCTGTCTTGGTGGTTGTTATGTTTCTTTTAACATGCTGATTAATTATTTCTCAGTCCTTTTGTCTTTCTATTTTTATATTGTTTTTGTTCCATTCTTTAGAATGAACCCAACTAGGGATTTGATCACTCAGTAAACAAATTCAAATTCCCTTCCTAATGAGTCTGATTGAACACCTCAAAAGGGAAGTGAATGAGCATCAATTCAACTAGTCAGGTTGACAAAGCCAGGAATGGAAACAACAAGAAAGAGACAGTAGAAGAGGAAAATCTCTCTTCATCTGGACAAACCAGGAGGTGAAGTGAGAGTAGATCAAACAGAGGATACTACAAAGGAGAACCATGAAAATAAAGCTGATGAGCAAATCAAAGAAATTATACAAGGCAACCAAGAATCACAGGAAGATGGCAGTAAGGACATCCCTTGTACAACTGAGGACAGTGGTGTTTCAATTGGACAAGGAATGGATGATTGTTTGCAGCTAGTAAGTCTTGTCTGTCAATTTCACAAAGGCATGTCTGGAGACTGAACTAATTTGTAATGAATTTGATGCACATTGCCATAGAGAATTGACTGGTAGAATGTCTTGAATAATGTTTCTTAGTGTGATAATCCCTAGCAGTTAATTTGTGTTCACAGAGGTTGGTTGCACTCTGAAAACTGATTATGCCCAACATGCTTAATGCTGAAAGGGAGTTAAATATGAGTCTACTCAGACCCTTTGTTATTATTAATAGTAATTTTTACACATGTTATTGATATTATTTAAAATAGTGAACTTTTTCTTCAGGGACCAGACTTGGCAACTGAAGATGAGTATTGGAATTTGTGGGAGGCAGTAAAAGTGGATGACATTCACGTGGTAATTGGAGCAAATCAAGCACATAATTGCCGGATTTCATACCGTGGGGGCCTGGGTACAATCGGTGTATTATGGGATTAACAACACAAGACCCATATATTCAGGAAGAGCACACCGAGCTTTACAAAATCCTTAAGTTTCGTGTAAATTGCGCCAATATTGAACAAGATACAGCCATTCAAAAACGTAAAAATTTAGTAACAAATGTATGGATTACCGGACACTTGTCCGGTAATCCATACATTTTCCGGACAAGTGTCCGGCAATCCATACATTTGTTACTAAATTTTTACGTTTTTGAATGGCTGTATCTTGTTCAATATTAGCGCAATTTACACGAAACTTAGGGATTTTGTAAAGCTCGATGTGCTCTTTCTGAATATATGGGTCTTGTGTTGTTAATCCCATAATACACCAATTGTACCCAGGTCCCCGACGTATGAAATCCGGCAATAAAACTTGATTCTTTGACTAGTGTTTTGCCGTTAATCCCCAGGCTTGTAATTGCATTTTGTTAGTTAAGAGAGAAAAAGATGTATTACCATTTGTTTATGACTAACTTTTGCAAATTACAGGTTCAAAATCTTCACCAGGATAAGAACATCAGATTTACACGATTTCAGGACAATAAGACCATTCTTCATCTTGGAGCAGAAAGGAATGCTGTGAAGGTAGTGATTGATTTGGTTGTATTTGCACTGTACCAAATAGGTATACATTGCTCACAACAGTGTCTCTGTGATTGAAGGTATGGTTCTTCACCTATCCATTGTCATGAATTTCAATTGATTGTTGATTACCCAAGACAAGATGCAGTATTTGTTTTGGTCAGTGAATGAGCTCAAGTCTGCAAATTATTTCTGGCACAAGCTATGTGTAATAATTACCTGATTGGAGTGCCAAACACATGTTGACTTCAAAATAAGTGGGTGACTTTGAAGAAACTTCACAGGTGTCCTCAGATTCACTCAATATACGAGTCATGATGATCATCATCAGTGACACAAACCACTTGGAAAGAGTGTTTGGAGATCTCCCATTCGGGAGATCAAACCTATCACCCAACTTA
>JAHPZR010028356.1:7500-30000 GCA_019787425.1 Platygyra sinensis
GAAATTTTCAAAAGGACATGAAAAAAGTCATGGAAAGTCTTGGAATTTTGACAGGTCATAAGTGTATGAACTCTGTGTAGCTCTTTCTTCTCGAATATGTAACATTTTATACAATAACTATCATTACTAATCTTCATTTTCTGTGAGTGCTAGTCAACTTGGCTGCACCTTGTTGACTATTTGCTCACCAAAAAATGTCAAACAACCAATTTTGCTCAGTCCAGCCTCTAAGACCAGAATTTGCCTTCAACCACTAGCCCTTCAATCAAGTTTCTAAAAAACTCAAAATTAAAAATCCCAAAAATCCGATATTTTTGCACTAAATGGAGGCTATTGTTTATATATACAGTAGGGGAATCTTTGTTTACAATATCTGTCGTATTAGTATAAGTGATCCAGTTTCTGATCAAGCTAAAAATATCAGTTCTGACTATTGAAATGGCATAGCATGATTAGCTGTCCCAAGAAATAAGAGCCCGATGAGGTACTCCAGGGAGTTTGCCTTTGTTTCTGCCATAATATTCAAAACTGTTTTCATTTTTTTAAGGTTTTCTACAAAAAGGTGGCTAGCCACCCAATCCAACCCCCTCTCTTCTCACTAAGTCTGCCCCTGGTGACAAAATAAACCAACTAATCAGATTTTTGCCATATATGTCATCTAGATAATCATCAAAATCTTAAATACTACCATGGATGTACATCACTGAATAGATCAAGTGTTTTTCGTATCACAAAATCCACATGTTGACGCTATTAGATACTGGATGTTCCAAAAGTAACAACCCTTGTTACTTTCTATACACTCTTCCAAGGGTTGTTACTTCTGGCACTTAAGATGTGTACTGTGTTATTTTGACTTCAAAATGCAAAATACAAATTAACAGTGTTTTTAAGTCAGAGATTCTACAATGTATGAAGGATCACATTCTACATCAAAACAGAACACACTGATCAGTATGTGCAAAAACCATGTTCATGCTCTGCTTAGCCAAGGTCACCAGACTGTGAGCTGGAATATGCTCTAACTCAAAGTTATAAAATACAGCTATGAGTATGGTAGTGATCTAAAAAGCAGGAGTTTCACCATCTGTAAGAAAAGGACAAAAGAACGTAAATACTTTTTTCACAAGTTGTGACCTACATCAAATACTTAATAAAAAAAATTATGATATAAAATATTTGATGTAGATGACAATACAGATTCAGGTACTAAATCTAAATCAAGTATGGACTTATTACATTACCTGAGTTCACTATAGTTGTATCTGCTCCTTGCTCAACAAGAAATATTTTCATGTTACCCTATGAAAACAAGCAAAATAAATAAAAATTCTGACACAATATCCACTATAACAAATTTGAAAAAAGCTGAATTCACTAGCCCAAAATCCCAAGAGCACAAGCATGAATAACCTTGGCATGTGTATCACTTACTGATTCATTCACTAAATTTTACCTGGTCATGTTCGCAAGCAATATGCAAGGCTGTGTTCCCAATAAGGTCTTGCTTGTTGATCTAATTTGGGTTAAAATAAGTTTTTTAATGAAGTACTTTTTTAAAAATATATGATTTTGAATGGATGAGATGATCTTTGCAGTGTGTACATGCAAAATTAAAGCCAACTGCTATTTTACCCTGAAAAAATATATATGTGTATTTCAAGGCAAAAATGAGAGTCAAACCTACAACGCTAATGATACAGGTGCATTGCTCGACCAGGTGAGCTATGAAGTCTTGATACATTGGGTGCAGGTCAAGTGTGAGCTTTAATATTCAGCACAGAGACCTCAAAATTGTTGCCAGGCACCAGCTTACTGCTAGATTAGCCAGCTGAAACATAGGTGATCAGGATGGTGCAATGAAGAGAGATGATGATCATTGTCATGCTCTCCTGTCCCCAGGAGAACAAAAGAAATTCACAAGTACTCTCCACCACTTTGTATTCACCATTTTGCACATGCAGTTATTAAATGCAGGCAATCTTCACTTATCAGCTTTAAAACAATCTATAAATAACTAATGTAATGCAAAAATAAAAAAAATTGATTTCCACAAATGTCATGCCTTGTAGTACTTCCCAATTCTGGGGTAAAATGGATTATTTACCTCTGCTCCATGTTCTAAAAGAATTCTAGCAGCATCCACTGATCCATATTCAGCTGCACCATGAAGAGGAACACCCTAAATACACAAGATGTGTTACTAGTGTGAAGGATACTGTAAAATTGTAACCTGAAAATAGAACTAGCACTTACAGTAAAATTATTTTACTTATACAATCATTTTTGGGGTGCAACACTGACCTCCGTAAACTTCTTCAGATTTTGTTTGTTTGTTTTTTTCAAGAAAGTGTTTACAATGGAATAACAAAATTTGTTTGACAAATTTCAGACATCTACAAACTAAAAGGATTAACATTACTTGATCTTAAACTTCACATAATTGTGAGGGCCCTTAATGAATACGGGTGCGGTCTTTTTTGACAAATCTCCAATGAGCTGTATTTTGTGGAAAAAGCTTTCAAGTCTTACAAGTCAGCAACTGATAGTTTCCATGGCGAGTATATGTCGAAACTCCAAGCGTTATCAATTAACTACACCTGCAAAATTTCATCCTTGACATTAGGATCCAGTCTGCCATCAGTCAGCAAGTACTTCACAACCTTTAAAAAATGACATTTAAGTTCACATTACAAACAAAGGCAATTATTGAAGACACTGACACAAAACACTGACAGAAATCATCCAATTACTCCCAACAAACATGTTGCCCTCTCCACATTTTGATGCCCTGCCACAGAGCTACAGCACACTTGTGTGTAGAATAACTTGCTGGCAGTAAGTTGGGTGATAGGTTTGATCTCCCGAATGGGAGATCTCCAAACACTCTTTCCAAGTGGTTTGTGTCACTGATGATGATCATCATGACTCGTATATTGAGTGAATCTGAGGACACCTGTGAAGTTTCTTCAAAGTCACCCACTTATTTTGAAGTCAACATGTGTTTGGCACTCCAATCAGGTAATTATTACACATAGCTTGTGCCAGAAATAATTTGCAGACTTGAGCTCATTCACTGACCAAAACAAATACTGCATCTTGTCTTGGGTAATCAACAATCAATTGAAATTCATGACAATGGATAGGTGAAGAACCATACCTTCAATCACAGAGACACTGTTGTGAGCAATGTATACCTATTTGGTACAGTGCAAATACAACCAAATCAATCACTACCTTCACAGCATTCCTTTCTGCTCCAAGATGAAGAATGGTCTTATTGTCCTGAAATCGTGTAAATCTGATGTTCTTATCCTGGTGAAGATTTTGAACCTGTAATTTGCAAAAGTTAGTCATAAACAAATGGTAATACATCTTTTTCTCTCTTAACTAACAAAATGCAATTACAAGCCTGGGGATTAACGGCAAAACACTAGTCAAAGAATCAAGTTTTATTGCCGGATTTCATACGTCGGGGACCTGGGTACAATTGGTGTATTATGGGATTAACAACACAAGACCCATATATTCAGAAAGAGCACATCGAGCTTTACAAAATCCCTAAGTTTCGTGTAAATTGCGCTAATATTGAACAAGATACAGCCATTCAAAAACGTAAAAATTTAGTAACAAATGTATGGATTGCCGGACACTTGTCCGGAAAATGTATGGATTACCGGACAAGTGTCCGGTAATCCATACATTTGTTACTAAATTTTTACGTTTTTGAATGGCTGTATCTTGTTCAATATTGGCGCAATTTACACGAAACTTAAGGATTTTGTAAAGCTCGGTGTGCTCTTCCTGAATATATGGGTCTTGTGTTGTTAATCCCATAATACACCGATTGTACCCAGGCCCCCACGGTATGAAATCCGGCAATTATGTGCTTGATTTGCTCCAATTACCACGTGAATGTCATCCACTTTTACTGCCTCCCACAAATTCCAATACTCATCTTCAGTTGCCAAGTCTGGTCCCTGAAGAAAAAGTTCACTATTTTAAATAATATCAATAACATGTGTAAAAATTACTATTAATAATAACAAAGGGTCTGAGTAGACTCATATTTAACTCCCTTTCAGCATTAAGCATGTTGGGCATAATCAGTTTTCAGAGTGCAACCAACCTCTGTGAACACAAATTAACTGCTAGGGATTATCACACTAAGAAACATTATTCAAGACATTCTACCAGTCAATTCTCTATGGCAATGTGCATCAAATTCATTACAAATTAGTTCAGTCTCCAGACATGCCTTTGTGAAATTGACAGACAAGACTTACTAGCTGCAAACAATCATCCATTCCTTGTCCAATTGAAACACCACTGTCCTCAGTTGTACAAGGGATGTCCTTACTGCCATCTTCCTGTGATTCTTGGTTGCCTTGTATAATTTCTTTGATTTGCTCATCAGCTTTATTTTCATGGTTCTCCTTTGTAGTATCCTCTGTTTGATCTACTCTCACTTCACCTCCTGGTTTGTCAGATGAAGAGAGATTTTCCTCTTCTACTGTCTCTTTCTTGTTGTTTCCATCCTGTTTGTCAACCTGACTAGTTGAATTATGCTCATCACTTCCTTTTGAGGTTTCATCAGACTCATTAGGAAGTGATTTAATTTGTTCTGAGTGATCAAATCCCATAGTGGGTTCATTCTAAAGAATGGAACAAAAACAATATAAAAAAGAAAGACAAAAGGACTGAGAATAATTAATCAGCATGTTAAAAGAAACATAAAACAACATGACAGACTGTTTGCAACCTTAATCCAAACCAACCCAACCAAATTTGAAAGCTGTCCTATGCGATGTGTCTCCATTTAGCTCCTTGTCACTTAGGAGATAGATCCTCCACTGACACATAATTTAAGCATCGTTTTCATCTTCTACACTTGTAATTCTCTAGTGGAAGGTTTGAGAGTTGTAGTCCCAGGAAAAAAGATCACTAACAGAATAAAGTGAGTAAGTTTTATATAATGACTTTAAAAAGAATGAGCGAGGCCTCTTGCATTGTTGTTCAATACACAGTGTTGGGCTGTTTGGCTTGTTTAATGTACCATGAGATGCCATTTGGCCTTTGTAATGCACCAGCTACATTCTAACTCGTCTCACACTGGAGACTGTCTCAGTAAATTTCAACAGCATCGAAATGAATTTGAAGGCACAAGCTGTTTAGTTATGGAAGGAACAAACTTTATTAGGATGTGTCTGCACAATAGGGCCTTGTCACTAAGTAAACCTGGCAAAGATTATAGAAAAAAGGAGATTTGATAAACAACTGAAACATACCATTCTGGATTCATCTTGATTCTCTGTTGGATTAGCGAATACAGTTTGAAGCACAGTTTCATTGTCTAAATTAGAAGCAGCAGAATTCACACCTCCATCTGCATCTGTGACCATTACAATTCTTCCCTCCACCTAACAAGAAATTTATTGAATAACAGCAACAATAACAATGACAACAAATACCTTATTTATCAAGGGTGAAATATATTGTTACCAGTAACCTGCAAAGTATAAATAGCAGTGTTTCATTATAGCCTCAACTAACACAAGAACTGTACAATGCTGTCTTAACCCAGAAATACCAACCTCAGGTGAAATCCTAGTATGCTCTTTTTCCAAGTTAAGAAACACTTGATGTGGTGACCCGTCATCACTGATGTTAGATGATTTATGCCGCCTGTAAGAAAAAGTAAAGGTAATATGTTTTTAAGTTTTAGAGAAAACTGAAAGGGTAGTTAATTTTTTTCAAACCATAAAGGTCGATGGATAGCTCTCAGTGACTCAAGGGAAAAAAGTCATGCATAGACTAGAAACATGTTTTCCCTTCTGAAATTAATCAAACCAGACAAGAAAGGTTTCATCCCCTACATGTCCAATTAATTGAACCCCAAGATTAACACCATTCTCTTTTTTTGAAATGCCCTACATTTTCATAAAACAACTTGTATTTTCCCCTATTTGCCAGACTTCAGTTGAGTTCTTAGCAATGCCCTATACAGCACTTAACCGTTTTATTTATTGGCATCTTTTGAAGAGCAAAACATAACATTTTAGTCATACTGGCATCAACTCTGTGCATAAGTTGTTGGTCAATAGTTAATGACATAATGGTTTTCCTATTTTCACTTGACAGCCAAGAGAATAGACAGTGTTATACATTAATTTTTTTCTCCTCAACATTTAAAAAGACTGGAAGGCTCTCATTATAAATGTTATCAATTCAGATCTGTTTATGCTGTCTATGCAACATTTGTTCTCACCAACTGACATGTTGAGTCGTATCACAGCCATTTTCCTTCACATCTTGACTGCTGATTAAGCATTCTTTAGATCTCCTGTTATCATAGTCACAGTTATGTTTTTTAGTCAAACAAATTATGCATCAAAAGTTGTTGAAAGTTTCCAAAAATGCAATATTCCTATTTCAGTATAGACCACTTTCAGCAAGAGAATTTGTAACCTTAATTTTATTATTCCATTGTTAATAACATAATTCAAAGTGCACTGCTTGGTGAATGTTTGGTTAGCATGGTTGTCTAACTATTATTTAGCTAGTGCTTTATTTCCTCAACAACATTCCTTCAGGGATGATTTTGCAGTTACTGACTGTCATAAGTTCTACTTTAATTAGTTCTGTTTTTGTTAACGGCACTGGCTATTCTTAGTGCTGGAAAGTTAAGCACAGCATGACAAACCAATTTTAGAATAGCTTTGATTGCCAGAAGATTAGTTAAACCAGAAATATGATATTTGTACTGTGCTGACGGTTATACCAACATTTCCAAATTAGTGGTTTTCAAGGTTATATCACACGAACAAGAAGGTTAAGTCAGATAGCCATGGTTACTGTAGTGCAAAAAACCTCAGAATTTAGCAGTTATGCAAATTTATTAACCAAAATACGAGTTCACCAATACACCATGTATATCACATTTTCATATAAATTTGTATGGTGAACTTGGATGCACAACCTACAAAGCACAACGGCACAATACCCAAGTCAATGACATGACCCACTTGACACCCATACCGAAAACAGTCTCAGATTGCATGTGATCAGGACAGCATGAAAGTTACCTAGATGTGGTGCAGCGTAAATGAGCTATTATATCACATGCTTTGATATGTCAACAGGAATGCAATACTTACATTATTAGGCTCTGTCTATGGGAAGACTTCGATTTTGTTACACCTCTCACAATGTTGATTGAGTGGAAATGATTCCTAACAATTGTGTTTAAAATAGAGCCATCCTCTTCATCCACCTATATGTCAATAGACATAATAGATTTCGCTATCAATAAGTAAATACCGTAAATGATCTAATAAACGCCCGGGGCGTCTATTAAATTTTAGAGGTTCTAGGGGGGGCGTTTAATAGATATGAGGCGTTTACTAGAGAGGGGCATTTATTTCAATTTAACTGAAACGTTAACAAGTTTGTGAGCATGAGACAACTTTAATATGCGCTACTGAATGTAACTCAGCCTAGAGATTATAATACTAATTTGACATCGTTTATAGTTCGACATCAATGCGTGATTTTCTAAGAGTTTTCTTTATTTTTGATGCGATTCTTGGGGGTGGGGTGGGGGAAGGGGGGGCGTCTATTAGAGAGGGGCATCTAATACAAACTATACACCTCAAGGGGGGCGTCTATTAGATATGGGGCGTTTATTTGAGAGTGGGCGTTTATTAGATCATTTACGGTACTCGAAAACAATTTGAAAGCCTTGATCAAGCCAGATCAGTGAGATCATGAACATCTAACAGTGGAAAAGAAAGCCTATTGACATAAACAAGAGAAAGCCAGACATGATAGAGACGTATGACCATATGATGCAAGAGCAGCTGGCAGAAGGGATAGTTTTAAAAGTTGCTGAGCAGCCTAGCTAACAAGACAATATTTTACAACTGCCTGCATAAACCTTCAAAAAAGGGCAAAGCTACAATTACAAACTTCAGAATTGTATTTGCATAATCAGCTAAGCTAGGTGAGAGAGTGAATGAATGAGCATTCAGAGATTGGCCTCCCTTTGCAGACACAGTTATGACCTGTACTTGGGCATAATCACCTCAATGACTTTCTATTCACAACTGAAATTCCAACAACCCATCAGCCAGAGAGTAAAAATGTCACTGCTGGTGACAATCAGTAGTGCCTCAAGAAACAACAAATTCAAGACTTTATGATAGCCGAGCAACAAAAAAGAGAACACCGTTTCTGCAGCCTTTCCAGAGGAGCCATTACAAAATAGCAGGATATTAGGAACTCTTAGCTGCAGTTTACCCCCCATTGGGTAAAATGTAGCCCACATGTTTATATCATGATATATGTGACAGTCATGTGCAATGGTATGATGTGTCAGACGGAATCTAACAAGACTGGCTAAGTCTTTGAAAAACCTACCCAAAAAAGACCCACCATGTTTGGTTGCTGTGTGTCAGCAGTATATCTTCATAAAGAAACCACTGTAATCGCATCTGATCGAATGAATATCCTTCAGAATATTGAAGGTAAATTAGGCAGAATTTGCCCACACTTTCTTATTTCCATGGTATTTTTAAAATGTTTATTTCTTCACTAGTTTATAGTTGAAAACAAGCTGCAAAATTACAACTGAAGAGGGCGAAGTTTTAGTTGTGGAACATTTAGTCATGAATGTATGTGATCATATTGGTCACAATTTCAAGCCCTGTAGACAAACTTTTTACTAAAAATTAGGAAAAACTTCTGGGAAGATGTAAAAGCATAAAATCTCTTTTGTCAGAGGTTGTACAGAGTCAAACAAGGAACTCCAGTGGGTTCCAGAAAAAAAAAAACTGGAAAAATTTTGGAATTTTCCGAAGGTAGTGTTTATGCTGCCCGTGGTATGGTATAGATATTTTCTGGAATCACCCATTTGGCCACAAAATATTGGGTGGAGTGCATCACCAGCTGCATACCCAGAGATCACCCAAGCCTATCAGGAGTGAGCAAGGAACTGATAGCAGATTGATTTAACGACCCCTTAATAAAGCCTAGATTTATATTAAGCTCTTCTTAAAACTGTGTAAGTTGTTGAGGACTTCACAGATTTGTGAAATTGAGTGATAGTGTGTATGTTTACTGTTACTGTGCCTTTCAATAACATGCAGACTCTAAAATTAAAAATTCAACTGACTAATGCGTTTTTTCCTACCGTCAATCAAATGTTCGGCGACTCCTTCCAGCTTCCGACTACTATCGAACACTGTTTCATTGTCTGAACTGGGCTCGACGATTTGATTACCACACGCTCTGCAGTAGTCGGAAGCCAGGAGGAGCCGCCGAACATTTGATTGAAGGTAGAAAAAACTAAGTTGTTGGTTGACCTTTGAATTTTAGAGTCCGCATGTTAAAAAAGGTGCAGTTACATCCTGGACAGCGTAATTCCCTACCCCAAGTAGCATTTTGTCGTTTTAATGACAAGAATGACCATTAACTAATGTATGTACTGGGTGGAAAAAAAATGTTGAAACTATATGGATGGCTGGGCTGCAGTTTAATTCCCACAGTCAATTCCAATGTGCTGATCATAAGATCACACAACTCCACCATCACTACTTTTATATATTAACAGTCTTGTAGGTGACTTAAAAATCTGAATTTTGGTGGCAGATTAACAAAGAACAAACACAAAAGCTTTAAATGGAACTTACCAAAACTTTGGCCTTTGCAAAGACCTGGTAACCATCTTTTCCTTTTGCAAGATATGACTTGGTACAAACTTTGTATTTCTGAAATAGATGAGAGATACAAAACAAGTTATATAATTTAAATAACAACAGATTAATTAAAGATTTTATTAGCACACAAAGTTGTCAATCACACAAACAGAAGAAACAAAAACCCAATAGTGATTATATCTACTGCTTACAGTTGACGCAAATGATTTTTTGAAATAAGATTTCAAAATAACATGTAATAAGGTTATAAACTAGTACAGTACATTGCATGCACAACTGGTTTTCTCTCTTTATGGACATGGTGTCTATAGACCAGAGTCTATAAAAGAATAAACATGGTCAAATATTAAACAACACAGACCTTGTTCTTGTCAAGTGGCTCGTCATCAATGTACACAGTGTTTTCAAGGATTCTAGAACCAGGATCTCGATGAGGGTTAAAACAAAATCTCATGCCTGAAACCTTAATGAAAATTATGATTGGGCAATAGGTGGCAAAGAAATAATAAATTAATATTTACAATGTTTGTTCTACATTAAATTGTATGTAGTTATAACTTCAAAACAATAAATTATAAAACAAAATTTTCCAACATTAACAATTGTTTTGAATACTGTCAATTCTAAATAGTTGAAGAACACAAGCCAAAAAGGGTCCTTGACAATGCCAAAACTTCCAAAAGCAATGACCCGGATTACTTTCAGAATTAGCATTTGGCTCGCTTCTTTCAAAGGATTGTTACTTTTGGGGTGGTCTTGATGGTATTCCACAAAAAAAGCTTTTGACAAGTTACCTGCCATGATAAAAAACAATTAATAACATCATACACTGTATGTCAAAGTACAGAATCTGTTATGTACTAACTACAATTTCACACACCTGAGGAAATCTTCCCTCAAGTTTAGGCCACTGACTGACTCCATTTTCCAGTGCCTGTAAAATCTCATCACCTGATAAGTAGAAGAAAAAAGTGTAAGAATAATTTTTGACTTTCTGTGATTGTCAGAAAATGTCAATAAGTCTCAACTAGACGCCTTAGTTAGGAACAACTGTAAATAATGCATGGTGCAGAAGGCAAACAGAAACAGGAGAGACAAGTTCATAAGGGCTACATCAAAATGAAAATGTGTGAAAATGTGTGCAGAAGGTCCTTGTCAAATTGCTGGACCTTACTTTTCTCAATAATCCATGCAATCCAGTAATCCAAGCAGACAGTCAACCAGATTTCCACAGCCACATGACAAGCCAGTGGAAAACGAAATTAATTAACTTAAGCAACATGAAAAATTGTCCATGTCCAGGATATAATTGGATCAGATACACACTGTTGACAAGCCTGAACCAGCAGTATTCTTTGAAGGTCCACATAATATGTTTATATCCACTAAAAGACCGATCCGAAAGTCATGACTTCAAACAATGTTCTACGGACATTCAGTGACAATAGGGATATTGACTAATGAACACTGGTTTGATAGACCTTGCCTCATGAGTAATCAGTGTCTAATTGTGATGCTTCATATGTGATCAATTATTTGTTTTATAAACTACAACCTTTCATGCATTTGAAGCACTTTCAGAAACTACCAAGCAAATTATTTCAGTTTCAGTGAAATCCATAGGATGCAAGTGGCACAATGAGCTCTAAACATGTATAAAGCACATGCCAAAAGTTTAAAAAAAATTTTGTTGTACCTGTCATTTCCAACACCACTAAGACATCTGGCATAGGTAAGATAGAATAGAGATCCTGAAACAAGAACTTGCCATTTAGTGGGTAAATTAAAGAGTAGTCTTGCCTGGGCTGTTTCATACCGGCCGGATCCACACTCCAAGATGGCCCCCAATAAAACTTCCAGGAAATATGGCCTGAACCTCTCATTTTACCCCTGGATGAGGTTAACCCTAGCCCCACCATTCCCACAAACCCCTGACCTTTGGACCTCAAATAACCCTAAGTAAACTGGGCGTCCCTGGATGAGGTTAACCCTAAGTAAACGCATTCCCCAAAAACTCGTGACCTTTGGACCCCTGACTACCCCTAAGTAAACGGCGTGACCTCTAATAACCCTAAGCGTGCTGCGACCTCGAATAAGCCTAAGCGCCACTTTCGATTAAGCCTATGTAAGCCTATGTGTGTGTGTAACCCTAGTGTGTGTGGTGTTTTTTTTAAATTGGTGGTTGTGCACACGGGCGCGCTGGCACTTAGCCTGACCTTGGTCATTGACCTTGGTGGGGGTTTGCGTTAGCCCATTTCCCTTGTCCTAGAAAGGCTTGGCGGACGCAATTGTCTTTGATGTCCCAATACTCTGCCCAGATGTCTAACATGGCTTGGCGTCGCTTTAATTTCAGTGACTCCAGACCCCAGGCTTGTTGAACTCAGTGGTAATGGTGCAGTTCTTGCAAAACTTGCTGCCTGATTTTTTTTTTTTTGTGCACGTCAATCCAGTATTGTTTCATGGCCATGACTCGAATCTGTTGGGTTAATACTGGTGGCAGCCAATCGCAATAGCACTTGTTTCCAGTTGCTCTCAGTGACAGCACCTGCTGATGGAAAAAGAAAGGCATGTCAATACAGGGTGTTGGATCCGTGCGCAGTGCACACCCCCTTTTTGGTCACGTCATCGCTGGCTCATATAAAAAGGGACCCCGCTCATCACTGTGAGTCAGAGATGTACATTTGTGATCTTTGCAACCAGAGTTTTTCTACTCAAGGTAGTCTGAAGAGGCACCGAGAATCCGTTCATCAACAATCAGCTGGTTTTTCCTGTCAAGTATGCAGCAAATGCTTTTACAGGAAAGACGTGCTACAGAGACACCATGAAGATGCACCAATGGGCGGTGTTGTTCAGCCATTCAGTCGCTTGTCCGACCGACGTGACGGTTGACTTACCACCACCGCTGCCACTGCCGCCGCCGCCTTCTTCTCCTCATCCCAAGAGGCACAGAGAGACACCCGTGTGCGACGTTTGCACCAGGTCAAGGTCCACACTGGCGTCATGGACTGGGCGCGATAGAGGTTAAACTGAAAGAAGTTTTACTTCACAGATGAAAACAGACAGTGGTGACTTTTCGATGGTGTAGATCATGTTTACCTTGATCTGTTTATTTCTTTATGTTTTTTTTTTTTAAAGAAAAGAATGACCACTGACAGTTGATTGTTAGAACTGCTGTACACCCCCCTTTTGATCACGTCATCGCTGGATCGTATAAAAAGGGCTCTGCTCACCACTGTAAGTCAGAGATGTATGTTTGCAGCCTTTGCAACCAGAGTTTTTCTACTCAAGGAAGTCTGAAGAGACATCGAGAATCCGTTCATCGCCTATCGGCTGGTTTTTCCTGTCAAGTATGCAGCAAACGCTTTTACAGGAAAGACGTGCCACAGAGACACCTGAAGACGCACCAACAGACGGTGTTACTCGGCAATTCAGTGGCTTGGCTGACTGACTCGACTGTTGACTTTAAACCACCACCACCACCACATTCATCACAACCACGATCACCACCACCACCATGACATTCATCACGACCACGATCACCACCACCACATTCACCACGACATACATCACCACCACCGCCACCACCACCACCTTGTCCTCAGCGATCAGACTCTCAATCCCTGCAACTTGACCCCTGCATGGCCGGTGAGCCGATCCCCAAGACAAGTACCATACCCTCCTTACCCTGGTTAGAAGCCAACTCGCTGAGTTGAATGGGTACGAGCAAGACCTATGACCCACATTTTCATGTACCAGGCAGCATGCAAATCGTGGGACCCACTTTGAGTGGAAAGACCACGTGGTTGTCCAAACCGATACAGGATGCAGCCACCCATTTTCGAGGTGACACTGGAGACGGTGCACGTTTTCAACAAGCCTTGTACTGTTACGGCTCTTCCTGGCAACCAATGTTAACGAGAATGCAAGACATGGGTGTTACCATTCACCCAGGAATACCAACCATCCCTTGGGAAGAAGTGTTTCCCCCGGAACAACGTCCTAGTTTGTTAGTGCTAGATGACTTGATGAGAGAAACTGTTGACTCAGACCAAGTGATGGAGTTACTTAGTAAGAAGGCTCATCACCTCAATCTTTTTGTGATTGTGGTCACACAAAACCTGCATGCCTTAGGCAAGCACAATGCTGGAATGAATCGCAACTATCAATACACAATCCTTTTTAGAAATCCAGCTGACACATGTTACATTAAAACGCTGGGGCAACATTGGATGGGTGATGCGAAACGTTTTATGCCTCTGTACGAACGAGCCACTACTCCGCCCTATGGGTATTTAGTGGTGGACCATCACCCACAAACCCCAGAGGAAATACGCTTTCGTTTTAATGTATTAAAAGATGAACCAGGGTATGTGGAGTTCTACAACCCATCAGACAACACTACATCATGTAAATACAGCTGTTTAATAAAACTGTTAAAGCATATTTTTGAATGTATTTGAATTATGACAAACAGCATCAGCAGCTTTCAATCTCCAGGAACCCATTGTTCTTTAAACAGCCTGTTCAGTAGAAATCGCCTCCCGTGAATGGCCAGTTGTGTAGATTCTAACCAGTCATATCCCTTTTCCACCATTAATTCGTTTCTGGTTGCCACTACTTCTTGATAGATGGGGTCCTTTTTCAAGGCACGTATCCATTTCAGCTCTTCCAACAACACATCTTTCAGGTCTTCTCTGTAAAGAGGAAGCAGGCTAATGTACACCTTAACAGCTGCAACTTCCTCTGAATTGCCACTTTTCTGAAACTCGGTTATCAAGGCTTCAAGTTTTTTCTTATGTCGCTCCTTGGCGTCCTCTCAAATGCCCAGCCATAGATTTTTTCCATCATCTTCTCCCCCCTCTGGTTCTTCATCTTCTTCCTACTCTGGTTCTTCATCTTCTTCCTCCTCTGGTTTGCCATCTTGTTCGTCCTCTGATTCGTCATCTTCTTCGTCCTCTGATTCCTCATGTTCGTCTTCTTCCACTATCTGTTCGTCATCACTAACGTCCCTCTCATTGTACTCCATTGTGAGCTGTCTGGTCTGACCAAACGTCTAACAACACACTTCCTTTTACAACTTTTTCAGTGTGTTGGGTGTTCATTGATAAACATCATCCTAACCATTTGTCCCCTCATGTGTGCGGAGCTTTTTTTCACAACAACATACAACATCATTTAACACACAATGTCTTGGCTTTTTTGTCCTTCAAGGGGATGTGCGACGTATTCAACATCGGTTGGCGATGACATCCGTCAGCAAAACACATGCTTTCCACGGCCACGTATTGAAAACGACGGTGATTCTTTTGCGTGCATTCGTCTGATATGGGTGGCGAGAAATCGGTGATGGTGTCATCAAAGGTCTACATCTTGATCAGAAAACTGTCCTCCTCGTACATGATTTCTCAATTTGGTCAAAGTCTTGGCATACGTGGTGTAGGCAAATTGGCCATGTCCACCTTAATGAGAAATTTCTTGAAATTGTTCCAGCCTTTGATCATGCTTCCCCAGACGGCCAGACAGTTCACCACGATTGTATTCTCCAAGATAGAACCGGCAATCATGCCCGCCACTACCATTAGTAAGGCCAACCCATTGAGGAGAGCCTGGCCGACCTTGAAAACACGGTACATGTGACTGTAACACCACCACTGACGATGGTAGAAGGCATAGAGCGAATCCAAGATGTGCAACATGTCGGGCTCCAATTGCACGGCTGCTGCTTTCAAGCACAATCCTTCCAAGAGCGAAATGGCCTCCAGAAGCATGTTTGGATCCTTGGTTTTTTCTACACAGTGTTTTCTTTATGCAGTGTCTGTGGTGATGAGGGAGAGGTTTGATCGTGGATCTGTTCTTCCAAAGGAACAGCCATCTCTACTGGAATAGATGCTGGTTCTGCCATGGCTTTCTTAGCCCACGTTTGGTGGTGGTAATGACTGACTGAGCCACTCGCTTGCTCCTTTTCTTTTTTTCTTTAGCTAGAAACATGACAAATTCCTCTTCGGTCGATGTTAATCTGGCTGCTTTCTTGTAAAGCATCAATTCGTTCCAGTTTTGTAGCAACTTCACCACTGCTTGGGATAAACTACCAATGCAACAACAATGATAATAATAAAAGGCATGAACAATATGGCTGTCGTATTTTCTTGTGGGAGAGGGAGTCCCAGGCCCCCCAAAGCATGTGCAAACCCAAGGTCAAAACCAACGTCAACGCAGGCAAAAGTCAGCCAAGTGCACGCCCGAAAAAAAAAAAAAAAATGAGATCCTCTCCATGGCGGGCGTGCTTTTAGGATCAAGTGTGGTCAGCGCCAAGGTGCACCCGGGCGTGTAAGCCCAAAAAAAAATCGTGGCAGCTAGCACTGCCCAGTTTTGAGGGCTGTTTGAAACCGCCCAGTTTTGAGGGGGGTGGTTCAAGACAGCGAGCGCGCACACAAACCCCCACCAAGGTCAATGGCCAAGGTCAGGCCAAGTGCCAGCGCACGCGTGCGCGCACAAACACCAATAAAAAAATCACCACACACACTAGGGGTTACACACACACAGGCTTACATAGGCTTAATCGGGAGCGGCGCTTAGGCTTATTAAAGGTTACGGCACGCTTAGGGTTATTGGAGGTCGCGCCGTTTACTTAGGGTTAGTCAGGGGTCCAAAGGTCACAGGGGTTTGGGGGGAACGCGTTTACTTAGGATTAACCTCTTCCAGGGGCGCCCAGTTTACTTAGGGTTATTTGGGGTCCAAAGGTCAGGGGTTTGTGGGGACGGTGGGGCTAGGGTTAACCTCATCCGGGGTAAAATGAGAGGTTGAGGCCATATGATGTCATATTTCCTCGAAGTTTTATTGGCGGCCATCTTGGAGTGTGGATTCGGCCGGTACGAAACAGCCCAGGCTAGACTACTTAAAGCAATGAGGATGTACTTCTTTTCTTAAAAACTGTACATACAGGTGTAACAAGCAGGCCTGGCCATTACTTTTTTGTTGCAGAGTGGGGGTGGACAGTGAACAATTTCCCTGTCTCCCCCAAAAAAATAAAATCATACAGAGCAAAAACCGCTGAAAAGTAAATTGTGCAAGGGGAACCATGGAAAAAAATCGAGCAAGTGCTTTCTACTAACCAGGTCCTGTGTTTGCCTTAAAATAGACTATTGTACAAGCTACAGGTGAAAAAAAATCACATGCTTCAAAAAACTGCCCAATCCCCTCCTCAAAACATAATGATCCATTCCTAAACAAATTCTACCTGTACATGTATGTAAATGGTTCACTTGACACTTAAGTCAGTTCTCAAAATATCATAACTAAAGGTATGTATGTTGCAGGTAAAATCTGTTCTCAGGTAAAACCAGTCATCAAACTAGGTTAAAGTTGTGATCCTTAACTTCGTAGGTTAAATTTGTTCACAACCTAGTTCAAATCAGTTATCAATGCAGGTTCAATTGTGTGCACATTTTTTTTTGGAGGGGCAGATGAATAAAAAGGAAATTATGTAATTAAACAGAAGAAACTACTTCCACAGTCTATCTAGTTTTCTTTCTGTCACCTCCTCTCCCCTATTCCAAGCACACCTTTTACACTAAGTACTATTCTCTCCATTTTACATATCACCCCCCACCCCCACTGAGCAACATTGCATTGAATCATGAGAATAAGAAACTTTTTTTTTCTCTTGTACTCACCGGGATTTGAACCGCCAACCACTAGATCTGCTTCCCACTGTCATTACCACTTGACCATGAAAGCAATGGATGCAAGAGCTCTCATACTTGTTGTAATTATCAGTTCATCACCCCAAGCCCCTCTCATATAAATTTTAAATTATTCATAAATACATACATGAACTTTGTCTTAATTACTAAGAAGCTAACCAATTCCAAATGAGTGGTTAGGCCTAATCACTAACCTGAGAGCTCAACCCAAACTACTAAGTCATTTGCAAAGTTCCCAGCCTAACATGAAAGCTAACCATTCTAAATAAGTGCTTAGGCCTAATCACTAACTTGAGTGCTTAACCCAAATTACTAACTTAGACATATGCTCACATTCTGCTCAAAATTAAAAATTAAACTGCTTTGAAAATTTAAACCTAGTTTGAAAAATATGAACAAGTTTGAAAAATTTAAACTGGTTTTAAAAAAAATTAAGCCAAAAATAAATTGAAACCATAACATTATATATGCGCTTTGCATGCAAGCACTGTGCTCGCAACAAAAATGGCGAATCGATGTACAGATTCAGAAGGGTTTTATGGGAAAATATTAGACGAACAGAACAGGTATGTGGTACCAAAGAAAGACATTTTCACAGTACTGGCAAATTGCCATTCAGCAATAGCTCACCGAGGAAGAGACAAGACAGAAGACTATAATGTTAAAAAGCAGTATTCAGGAATTACACAGGTGGTCAACTTGTTTATATTGATGTGCACCCTACACCTTAAGCAGGAGAGTGTAACAGACCACCAAAGAAAGCCATTACTCATCCAATAATAAAACACAGTCAGATGGCTTCATGAACCATGTGCAAATCAACTTAATAGATTTCAGAAATTTGTCATGTCATTATGTAAAGAGAAAAGACACACATGGCTTCTCCATGTGTCTGACCACTTTATCAAATATTCTTGAATGATACCCCTTACAGGAAAGCAAAGTGAACAAGTGGCTTAATATTAGAGAAACTGTTTTTCATGTTTGGATTCCCGAAAACACTGCATTCAGACAATGTAGGTGAATTTAGAAACAAGAACATGGAGAATCTGTGTAAAAGACACACAAGATACATTTTGCACATGGTGCACCAAGAAATCCTTCTACTCAAGGTCAAGTAGAGCGCAACTATCAAAGTAAACATTACAAACATTGTTAAAGAAAAAAGGATTCAACCAAGTAAGTGGTGTCAAGTCATGCATGAGGCAGCCTACAAAAAAATATATCACTGCATAGAGCAATACAGCAAACACTTTACTATGTAGTCTTTGACAAAGAGCCAAACAAAGAATGTCATGATGCTAAAACAAGGACAACCACAAGAAGACGGTGTAGTGAAAAATGAAATGACAGGACTTGAACAAGAGGAAATGGAAAATGACACACCAAACAACAAAACATTGCCAGATGAAAACAGCACAATGCAGTACAAAATGCTTCATCTTTTTATTCAACTTTCAAAAACGATCCTTAATTCTTGCCCTACACAAAAGAAACCCTAGCACCAAGCTGACAATACATTGATTAAAAAACTGACCCTTTCACTTTCACAAAGCTAACCCTTACACCAGAATTTACCATTTACAACTTACAATAATAACTTGTACAAATATTTAAAAGAGATTTAAACTTAAAAAACCCTGGGGAGCAAGAAAACCTCAATAGAAATGCACTTATATTAGAAAATATTCTCAGAATTACATTTAGTACATGTTTGATCTAGTTGAAATAACACATTTAATCTAGTTTAATCAAAGACTTAACACATCAATCACAAAGTAGGGATTTAACCTAGTTTTAATACAAACTACTGATTTGACCTAGTTTGATAACTGGTATTACCTGTGAACACATTTTACCTGCAACATGTACACGTACCTTCATCTTAAACTTTCCAGGAGGATGAATAGTATCTGAACGTAGTGTTCCAGAGTTCAGGATAACACAATCCACTTCAGTCACATTGTGTATGATATCTGTTACAAAGTTTCCTGTACCAAAAGTAAAGAAAGAACAAAATGTTATTTAATGGTATTACAAGTAAACTCTGGGATAAATGTTACTATGTAAAAAATGTCACCTTTGCACTAGCACCTGTTGTACAGCACACACAAGCATGTAAACCATGTGCATAAAACACTACCACCACACTTTTGTATAAAATATTTGTTAGGCAGCCTTTTAAATTGCACGGTCAGTTTTCATATTGCAAACTGAGCAAACAACATGGTGCTGGTTGATTATTTCTCAACAGATATATAGATGTGGCAAGCTTCCTGTTTTAAACCAATATGACTGTTTCCAGAATTCAGAGCAACAGGAGATAAAAAGCACGACCTTGAAACCTACATGGAGGATTTGATAGATTACTGCATAATGCAAAATTGGTATGATACATGGAAAGAAACCGACGAAGACAGGTGGACAAAGCAAACAACATAACAATACTCAGACATTTAGTATGATCCCACCTCACTTCTTAGTCACACAAACCATAAATCTCATTCACTGGTTTTCCAAGGAATGACAAAGATTAACCAATAACTCACCAAGGTTAGTTTCCTTTGTTCTTATGCTAGAAAACCTTCCATCAAGTTCAACTTCCACTTCCCCGATAACTTCGTCCATCATGTCTTTCATCACACCTTTTAAAATCGACATTTAATGACATTTAATGACCTTGCTACTGAACAATCAAGTAAAAATTTATAAGAGATTACTTAGTTTTGGTCCTTTCCCCCAGGTGGACACAGGGCCAAAAATGAGTTGCCTCTACTTGCCCTTGTTCTTAGCCACAGTTGCAGCTGCAGCCCATGATGTTAATCTCATCTCGATATGTTCTCTTCCCTCCAGTACTAAGGGATGATTCTAAAAGTTCACAGATACATCATGCAAAGAAGGCCATGCCCCATAGCCCAAAGCTAGTGGACTTTGCTCTCAGATCAGTGTATTCTGTTCTTCACTTCCCTCTCAGGCATGTGAGGTTTTTCAGGAAATTTTTTGAGGGAATAGGCCTTTTGCAACAGTTGGTCACGTGACGTGTTTTTCAAGAACACACTGATTAATCATTGGTAATGCATAATGTTATCAGAATTGGAAAGAACAGTTCCAAATAAGCTTACATGCAAATTTTCAGGTTTATATCTTTTAAGGGGGAATTTTTATGGACGTTAAAAATTAGAAGGATTTGTATGAGAAGAAGTCGCTTTGCCCTCCAGTCACGCTCAAGTGGTTTTCCATACAAATCCTTGTAATTTTGCAAGTTTTCAAGCTGCCATAAAATCTTTGCCTTTCGGTGTAAGGGCCTAGAAATTTCCAGTTTTCCTAATATTTTACCCTTCTTTCTATCTCCAATGGTTATATGCCAGCAGCTTCTTTTGGTAGTAATTAATAACAGAAAAGGTTTCTGGAGGGCAAAGCTTCCTCGCTTCCATACAAAACCTTCTAATTTTTGCAATATTCAAATCGTCATTAAATCTCAACCTTATACGGCATTGGTCTGAAAATTGGTGTCCTGGTTATTTAAAATATGCTCTTTCCAGCTCTGAAATTCATTTTGCTGTAGCTAAAAGTTTAGAAATTATCGGTCACGTGACCAACTGTTGCAAAAGGCCTATTGAAACTATTGTAAGAGATGGAATAATGAGGGCTTAGCAAGAACAAAATTAGTTCAGACTGGTATGTCATAGTATTTCTTTAAGCAGTGAGTTTCACTGTTTTCAGCAGGAGAGCAACTGGTTTCCACAGGTGAGGAGAACATTTTGAGCTGAACCTCTCTGTAAGAAAAACTTTCTGCTAGGTCGTCAGACCAGGTGAGCAAAATCATCCTCACAGTCAGTGAAATTGCCCAGTGCCTGCCCGTCCTTTTCAAGGGTAAGCCTAAAAATGTGTTTCCTTTGCACCCTAAAAGAGGATCCTGTACACAATAACATCTGGCATATTAAGGTCGGCACACACAAGGGTTCCGCCCTTTGTTCCACGAGGAACCCAATGGTCTAACTACTACACACAAGGGAACTAGTCCCTTTGACTAGTCCCTGCAACAAATCGCGGGGACAAGTCCCATCATGTGAACTGACCACTTTTGCTTCAAAGTCTAGTCGCAGAGACTAACTTTGGTCCCTGTGACTAGTCCCATGAATTCAAACCAGTTTGAATTTTTGGGACAAGTCCCTGTGACTTGTTCCTAAAAAAGCTTGGTGTGAACCTTTTGTGGGACTAGTCCCTGCAGCCAGTCCCTGTGACTTGTTCCCCTCATGTGTGCCAACCTTTATGATAATTATTTACCTGTTAACCAAGCGCTAAGTCTGATTTGATAAAAATTGAAACATTTAAACTCACCAACATATTTATCAACAGTGGATTTCACTTCTGGATCTTCTGGTATATCGCTTGTTATTTCAATCCTTTGCACATCTATTGTAAAAGAGTTATCTTTGTTGAAGTTGACAGTAATGCAGCTGAACTCTCTGAAGTCTGTACCACTCTTGATAACCTGAACACCATTAATCTTTAAAAGAACCAAGAAGGAGAATAATTTTGACAGTGCTGTGATATTTTGCTAAAATTTAGTTACTTTAATTGAGTCACCTATTCAGTTCTATAAACTATTTGAAAGTCCCAAACTCCAGACAATTAGCTAAGTTATCTAAAGTATCTAAATTAGGTTTTCTTACTTCTTCCCCTTTTCCACTATGATTCTACATTATTTTTTTGACAAAAATTGTATTTTTTATATTTTTGTCACTAATATCATTCATTACACTGATACATAATTAAATTATCGGGAGTTTCATTAATATTTTCAGCAGGAGGGCAAGACTATTTGAACTGAACTTAAGCCCTGGTCAAACGGACCGGCAAGTAGTCGCAATTGGACGCAAGTTGAACTTGCATAGAGACTTACGTTGGGTGGCCAAACGGACTCGCAAGATTCCTAGCAAGTACACTCAAGTCGCCAAAAAAATCATTTTAAGGCAGACTATCATCTATTTCATTGGCTAATAATAGGTTAATGGACGTTACTCAACTTGCGTTAACTTGGGCTGAGTGGCCAAACAGTGAAAAACTTGCTTTGACTA
>JAHPZR010028356.1:35000-40000 GCA_019787425.1 Platygyra sinensis
TAGCCTATCACGAATACTTCTGAACCTTGTTAAAGTCGGACCCTTGGATGAGTGCAGCAAATTGAAGTGTCAAGGTTGGTATCCAGATGTGGCAGATCAGATCGACAAGTGGGGAGGGGATGCCACCAAGCTCAGTGACTACAATGTGGGTGGCATCACACGTCAAAAAGCCCTGGTGAATAGCACAGCAGAATATGAGTTCAATGTCTGTCCCATGCCCTGCAATTTCACCCACATCGATGGGTGCAATTTGCCATCAAATTCAACAGTCCTGTCCAGAGAGTAGCAAGCCAATTGGTCAGGTAAGGTAGCCACAGCATCTGACAAGGTGTTGTTTGAAGTGGTGGTCAATAAGTCCTTCATACCGGTGTGAAAGAGATCCTATTGTACATGGAAGAACAAGTGGAACAGACCAATGTGGTTAATCCATGACCTTCCCCTTCCAATGGATGTATTGTGACAATTATTAGTTGACAGCTACTCAAACACAAGTAGACACCAATGATGTGTTCCATGGTTATTTGGCTGGTCTTGCTGGACAATGAACGGTAACAAGGTCACCTTGGTAAAAACCCCTTCAACTACACCTCCTTGAATGGAATACAAGTAGAACGCACTGCCAACAGTGTACCCACGCCCAAGCTAGTCTGTCTCTAAAAGGCAAGTACGAAATCTACCACTTGCTGCTCAATGCCTCAGGTAAACACAAATGGGATGCCTACCTGCTGAATCCTGACACCTTTGATGAAGGGTACTTCATTGTCCCCTTCAATCTAGCAGCAGTGCAAGAAAGAGGAGAATCCAGCACACCCTTGCTATGCATGCTGATCAGCATCCGACTGACCTTCAGTATTGGTGATCCCACTCTCCAAGTGATGTTTTTCCTTGGGAGACATGTAAAAATAAGGCTTGATACAGAGTCTTTCCGAATAGCCTGTCAACATGATCCTATCATTCACCATTATTTCTTGCACATGTACAGTTCCGATGGAGTACCTTGTCAAGCACCATTACCAATACCAATCCCATTAACTTAACAATAATAATAATACTACTACTACTACTACTACTAATAATAATAATAATAATAATAATAATAATAATAATAATAATAATAATAATAATAATAATAATAATAATAATAACAACAACATGACCTGCCGGCATAATTTCAAATTGAAGATGGTAGCCCATGTTACTTCTGTAAAGTAATGTGCTGTTACAGTTAGACCTGACAAGTCATCTTCAATCTTTTCCAAGTCTTGGGAGTGCTCTATCACCCAGGTCTCCCTGAGATGTGATGAGCCTCTATCCTCCCCCCAGCAACCACAGATGTTGATCCTAATGATATGAAGCAAGAAACCACCAAATCACCCCAAATCGCTCAGTAATTACCGTTGACATGTGGCACACACCATCTTGACTTGTTAACCATTACGCTGTTGCAGAACCAGTATCCAGGCCCTGATCCGGGAGGACAAGAACAAGCCAGTCAAAACTACAACTGCGTTTACATGGTGTTGTTCAAGAACCCTTCTGACACCAGATATCTGAAAGCCTTGGGTAATTGACAGTTGGGAGATAGCCACGCCTTTTGGCAGGTGTATCAAAAGGCCACCCATTCAACTGTTCAGTTATTTGGTGATCAACCATCATCCCATTCCCATCCTGCTAGAGGAGCTCAAACCTGTGACAGTTTTACAACCCAACTCAGTGGGTAAAGATAACAAGCCAGAGATCTCTTCACCTGAGTGACCATTTTTCAATGTGACATCTGTTGCACTACCCACGTTTCAACATTATGCATTTTGTCATCCTCTGAGGTCCCTGTAAGCCTCATGGCGGCCTAGCATGCCCAGTATCTACTATGTGTTGCGAGGCGAGAAGTAACACCTTCGCATTCAAGATGCCAGTGGAGGAACCACCAAATGATCAGCAGCCTGGCATCACACCATCAAAAGACCTGGATGCCAAGAGGGAGGGGTCTATCCGATGGATTAACTGTATGGTCCATCCCCATCAGGGGCAGCTCAGATGCAGAGAGAAATACGTGCTCAATAGCCTACAAATCCTCAATGATAATGAACAGCATCCAGGGCATTGGCCAATACCAGATTGAAATGACTGGCTCAAGCTGTGAACTGAGCCCCTTGGATTGTGCAGGGTTGTCAAAATAAGCTGGCAAGCAGCGCATTTCACCAGCTATTTTGAATGCTGCGCCAGTTACTCCGAATGTTAGTAGGTCAGTACTGAGTGTGATATTAGAGAAATAAAATGGAAATAGCCACCTACTTTTAGGATGGAACCTGCTACTCAAAAACCTACTGACAACCCTGATTGTGCATTGTAAAGTCACCCCCACCACCTTGACAGGCCAACTCGGGCAGCTGCTGCCTTGGGAGGAGCTGCAGCGGCAGCTGCTATGGCCTTGCTGGGAACCTTCCTGGCCCCAGTGGCTGGTAAAAAAGACAAGGAAATTGTGTAATAGTGCATTGGCAGGATGGATCTTTGAACTTGTGTAATGGCCAATTACACCCCTTGACTGATACATAACTTGTAGGATGGTGTGGTGTGGTATTTTTCTTTTTCTAACACTGTAAAATTAATGTTTGTGTGAGTTTAAATTAGACCACTGATTTGTGTAGAACACATCTGGACTAAATTTGGCTCTCTTGTTACTGATCTTATTTGAGTCATCTACATGGCACACTACTTATCAACTTGCATGGATTAACCAAAGGCCTCAGAACTACAAGTAAATAATCAAGACTGAAAAACCTTTTTTCTTATCACCGAAAACCCAAAACCAAAAGCGCAACAGAAAACAAAACCGAAAAATAGGATATTTTAACTGCAAAAACCAAAACTGAAAAACAAATGATCTAAAAGAGGCCTAATAAAAACCATACACCTGAAAACTCCAATATCCCCTCCTATTTCATGGGAGGCAGGGGGTTCTGAACTTTGTGAAAGGGATGTTTGAATGGGGCCAAATATCAAAACCCATAAAAATCCCTAGGGCTTTCAGGTCAACAAAATCCAAAATGATCCCTGGACCTAAAATGGACCCCAAATTATGTAACACCATTGTTCAGTATAATTTACACAACCATAAAAAGTTTGGTTGTACTTTATTCACAAACTACATGGTCCAGGTACTAACACAAATATTCAGATTTTTTGTACACCCAAAATAGTGAGAAAGTCATTGTGTGCAGAACTGTCAGACTTCCCATTACATGTAAGCTTACGTGTACATGGACATCACATGATATGGGATATGATGCCCTAATGGACAGTGGACATTGACAACAGACTGTCATCTGAAGAAAACTATCCCAGCTGTCAAATATTAAACCGAGCCATTTTCCGTTTACAATAATCTGTCAAATGGCCATGTTAAACGTAAACCGTAAAAGGCCGACATGGCTCAAGTGAACTTGATTGCTGAACAGAAAAAAGCACCCTGTAAGCTTAATATTTTTTTTTGGTCGAGCGACTGAAATAATTAAGTTTAATGATAAAGTTTAGTGGATGATGCATACAGCACTCACTTGTTGAAGGATTCAAGCAGTCCCCACTGAATACAACCAAAGGATTAAGATGTCTCAAGCTTGCTAGTTTAGTAGCAAATCTCGCAGCTCCTCCGACCGGCTCCTTTTCCCGTGGTTCGATGTTGTAAACATCATTGAAGTGTACAATGGTCACTTGTGGTGATTTGGTTGCTGTTTTTGTCTCAGCAAAGCTCACTCGCTGCTCAGCTGCAGTTAAGTCAGTGCCAATAATTGTTGTTCCTTCTGGGGAAGCATGAGACTGTCTGTCAGATGAATTATTACTTTGAACAGTCTGAAGAGTAGAAGCATCGTCATTGACCGGTAACTGTTTGACATCATCACTCAGTGCACCGGTTTCTGTAGTGCTGTCGGATGTTTTGCTCGAGCCGCAACCCATTGGCTAACCTTGACAAAAATACATGGGAGTAAAAGGTTACGCTGTATGTCAGAAAACACATTCCGCTAGCAAAGACTCCATTAACAGGCCTTCCATGCTCTAAAAAACAAATTCCGATGCGCCGGATGGCCGGAGTCAGTTGGAGAAAAATCTTGGGATGATGTCCGTCTTGCGCGCGCGGGGTTCAAAGCTGCCAGTTATAGCAATGTTTCCATAGCAACAACCCGCTTGGATACCTTCCTGTGAGTCTTCGCTGTTACCATACTTTTTGGACTGGAAAGGCTAATCACAGGTGGGCTTTTCGTTTTATAGCTAGAAAGAACATTACGTTTTAAAACAGTGTTTGGGTTGATGCAGGAGTTGATGTAATACTATATTTCGTAGCTTAGGATAATGAACAAAAATTGAAAACATTTGGACTCCATTTGGTGTGAATAGAAGAACCATGCCTATGAAGCGATGGCGATATCAGTGAAACACAAAATGGTCCAAAATGAATGTTGCTAGTAAATGCGGGGCAATCGGAAACGTTTCACTTTCCTATTGTGAAGACACAAAATAGAGAGAAAAGCTCTACAACAGCAGGCTTATAATAACAGGAATATGTCACATCTTTAGAGTCTTAGATACAGTAGCAAAAGAATACCAACTGATCTATTTGGCTTATAGAAATTTATATCTAAATTAATGTTTTCTTTTTAATATTTATGATGCACAACTAGATTTTAGAATTATCTTTTACCCACTTATTTTTTTTGCATTTTAACTTGACTGATTTAGACATTTTTTAGAGGAATATGAAGGCAGAAACCGACACAACATAGAATGTTTTTTTGAAGGTGTACAAAAAACATTCTATGTTGTGTCGGTTTCTGCCTTCGTATTCTTCATTTTATTTGTGAGGCCGATTAGATCACTATATTGATCCAACGTATACCAGCAGGATCATCGTTCCAGTTGCTGGCTTAAACATTTTATAGACATTTTTTAGACCCAGTCTGTCTGAGTACTGATCTTTGACTGTTTTATAGCCAGTGTAGCAAGCGTTT
>JAHPZR010028356.1:47500-53638 GCA_019787425.1 Platygyra sinensis
GTAAGACTGTTCTTCATATTAACGGCTAGCAAACGTACCAGAATGATTGTACCGTAGGTGAAAAGTAAAGTGGTTTTTATTCAATATGAATAAATATTATTTATAAATATTATTTATTATAAATATTATTTATTCAATATGAATAAATAGAAAGTAACTAAGTTGGGATGGGGAAAATTACATATTAATTGCCTAAAAGTGACTAAGATGGAGTCTATAATTGACCACAGAATAGACTATAATGGGGTAGGGGCTCTGAGAGGCCAGCGGCACAAACCCAGCAAAAATTAACCCATGTACCTCTTTCCGCTGCCTGGCAGCAGTTGCGACGCAAATAACGGCTGCTAAAGAGACTAGGCTTGTCATGTATTCCTCTAACTGTAAGTGGTTTCTTGGAATTACAGTTTTAGCGTGACTGCGAGGTGTAACATCCTTGGCAAAACCAGAAACTGTAAAATGAATTGGGCAGAAGAATCCGAAAAACCGCCATCATTGCTGACAAAAACTGAAAACCAAAGGCTAAATTGGAGAAACCCCGCAAACCGCGCGAAACACGTGCACCAAAACCGAAAAACCGCAATTTTTAAGAGCGAAACCGAAAAACCGAACCAAATATTGGCCAAATCCGCAAAACTGAAAATCCCAACGACCCCTCTACAAGGGATTACAAGGGATTACAGGGAGTTTCAAGGGATTGCAGGGGTATTGAAGACTATCAAGGGTATACAAAGGATTACAGGAATATACAAAAAATACAAGAGCCATACAAGGGTATCCAAGGATTCACAGGTGATCAATTACAATGGTATACAAGGGATTACAGAAGTATGCAAGGGATTACAGGGGGATTCGCATGGGTTTACAGGGGAACGGTGCATTACAGGCATTATCATGGGATAGCTGGGAGACCGGCAGCTACCATGAATCATATGCCCCATGTTCACCTTATTTGCACGCCTTGCATGCCCTGGCTGTGAACTGCAGAGGAACCAGGTCGCCCTGGAATCGAGGCTGCGCCATGTGGGGGAAAAGGGGAAATACCCGCATGTTTCCGTGAGATGTTACTACTTTCACTTTGAACGCAAAGGGCAATCATCATGCCAATTTCTCCAACTGATTTGCAGCGTGTAATGGCCGTTTTGGCTGATGAAGACGAACTCAAAGCCACTGTAAAAAGCAGTAGTTATGGCGGTCTAATTGCAGGGCTAACTACCACAGTCGGAGGCCTTCTTGCGGGTCCACCTGGGCTTCTTGTCGGAGGAGCAGTTGGGGGAGCGCTGGCTTATTCGAGCGCCGGGTCTTTCAAGCCTGTTTCGCAGATTATCAAAGACATGAACGCTCACGAAAGACAGCTGCTGTACGACAGTATGAAAGATATCATTGACAATTTGGCGGTCGACGACTATTTGGCTTTGATGGCTTTTTTAAGTGGCGGCCCTGGCTTGTTAATTCGACAACAACTTATGGATAGAATGGTTTCGTTTTTGAGGGATCAGATGCGTCTTCAAATGCCTCGTTGATAATTGCGTGTCCCCCAGAACGTTTCGACGAAATGCTGCCTTTCGGTGATGAATGAGGTCGTTCTGTTGAAAACGAGCTATAATGGACTAAAAGGATTAAAAGACAATGATTTATAACTCAACATTGTAGTGAAATAATTAATAGAACATTGTGACAGTCGTTTTTTCTTACAAACTATATATGCTAACGTATTACAGAATTTTTTTTAAATATGCGACTTTTTCACTTCACTTCAAAAGTGTGCCCTCGGTGAAGGATTTTGTTGACCAATCATATCTTGTGTAATTGTAAGTTGGTTATAATCTATTTTTAGCTGCTTTGAAGAAAAATAACTTATCTTCCTCTTATCTGTAGCTTTCTCTGAGGCCAGTTGTATTGTAGAAGTTTTGTATAGTTGTCAAAATATAGACACTAAAATTATTTATACTTAAGTGTGAGGTATGTCCTGAACTTTTCTGCAGGGAGGGAGGGGTGGTATTGTCTCAAATACCTATACAGGCTATTTAAATTCACTTAATTTGCAGGAGATGATATTAGAACTTACAGTATATATGACCGGGTGATCTGATGGAGCTTCATATTGTGTTGCATCCAAATTTCCAACGCAAATAGACTTAATTACCTCCTTTGCTTTGGATTTGGGTAAACCCAAAAAAATATGTGTATTGTTAAAGACCTAAAGAAATATGTGGCAGATCTCTTGATCAAAAAAGTGCTGAGGCTGTAAATTTCCAAATTATCCAAAAAAAATCTGACCACCCCCTCCTTCATGTATACTGCAAGTACCCCCCTATGGGATAGCATGTTGCTTGGTCATGCAAATTCTTTGTCAAATGGAGTCTAAATTTGGAGACCTGAGCAACACCATTCCTAACCATAACCTACTGGGGTATCTCCACAAGAATTCTCATCACCTGAACAACATCTGTGGAAAGGGTTTATAAGGGTACATGACTGAAGTTGAGGGGGAAAGGGTACTATGTGACACATGAAAAGAAACTAAAGGACATAACGGTATGTGATTTGTGATTTTATGAAAAAGCCATAGTTCAAAGGGTGGGGCTGGGCTGCTATATAAAAGGGTCAGGGTGCTTGTCAGAAATTTTGAAAAGAAATTCTAAGAGGTACCAAGATCCTGTTTTGTGGGCGTGGCTTGAATTTTCTTCTCCCCTTAGAAGTAACAATTCTGCAATACCACATTAACCAACACTTTCATATAATTTTTTGAAATAGAAAACGTACTGTGTTTCTATCGAGTTATAGAAATTCAAGTGGAAGTTTGGGCAAATGAGAAATGCTGCAGGGAACACCAGCCGCACACCTCCCACTTGTTACCCTCCTTGGAGAACTGATGGTGGTAAGTGTGAACAAGGCACTTCAAACTAGTAAAGAATTGGTTATCATGAAATGCACCAGAAAAGTTGGTATATAGGGGCTGTTAGCGTCAAGTGCCTGTTGGTGCAGGGTATTATAGTATAAGGTCTTTTACTGTAGAGTCTGTTAGTATGGGGCCTGCTAGTGAAGGGCCTCCTGTTAGTGGCCACATGAAATGTTTTAGCATAGTTATGTCATTGTGTGAAGAGTACAGTGCAATATACTAGCATTCATCCTGATCTCCTGGATGAGTTGTCAAATTGGCAAAAATCTAGTTAATGTATTGCCAAATTGTACAATATAAAGTACTCATTTTCACTCTTATTTTGGTTAAACTGGAGGTAGGTAAAGTTTGGATATTTGCTGTATTGTTATGGATGACCCTGTAGAAAGTTTGGGCATTAGACAGAAGATATCTATACTCAACACCATCTTGTGGATTTGGATTTATGCAGCTTGGCATCTTTGAGAGTTGCTATATAGGTCTAAAAGTTATGTAGAAGCCACCTCATTAAGGGTATGAAATTTGAGCTGTTTTGGCATTAAAATGGGTCATAGACCTTGTCATTTTGGGCGTGGTTGTTAACTGAGAAAACCATGTTGAGTATATAAGCTGCATTATTGTGCAGGTTGTTTTTTTTCTTGAGCAGAGAAAACAGAAAAAGAAGAAACCAAGCCTTACAATACAATAATTAATATATAGATTTAGCCAAGCCTAAAAGCAGAGCTCCTGGTCCGAGTTGTTCAAAGCCCAGTTAAGCTAACCCAGGTTAAACGACAATTTTGATTTGGGTTTTGTAACTTTGTGGTGAGGTTTTCTGTATAGTTTGGCCTGTTTCGAGTTTGAACAATCTCAAAATAACCAGACAAAAGCAGTGAAAAACATTTGTATACAAGAAAAATTGATAATTCATTTAACTTTTAATCCTGAGTTGGCATTATCTGGCTTCAAAACATACCGAGGCTGTTTACAATAAGATCAGCTGAAAGGAGCCTGATAATAGAAAACCAGCACTTGGTTAGTGGTCAAACAGGTGACCTCAACAAGCTCTAAACTTGAGCCTGCAGTATGATCATGGGATACTGGTCAGCAGATACCTTGTTTTAACAGGTGTCAATAGGCCCTTTGCACAACCTGGTACAAAATTAAATATACTGGTGAGAAAGTTGTGTGTGGGACTTCCAAAACAAAGGCAGGTGCATTGTTTTGAAAGTCCTAATGTGCAATTTGCTCACCAGTATATGTAATTTTGTACCATGTGACCAGGTCGTGCGAAGGGCCTATTGACTATAACATGGATGTCCAATATCAAAGGAGGCTGTAAATCATGGTTGCATGTTTCTGTCAACCTTTTAACTGGAGTACAGCCGCCAGCCATCTTCCGCGAATCTGTCACTGTCATTGTCGTCGTGCCTATTCACCCATAAGCAATACTGCTAGCCATGATAACCATGAGAAAATCAATTCATGGGTTTCATTTACTTTCCAGGGTGGGCATAGGGCTCTGCTTGGCAGCCCCTTGGGTAGCCAGAGCATCCCTACCTTAACGCATGATTTACTGTCACTTGTACAATCACACAAAGCTTTCACATAGAAATGAAGCATTTTAAGCATTTTGTCATGCAAAAATGATTGACAACAAAAAGTAAGAAGAGAGGCTGGGTTGGGGAAACCTGAAGATTTTGATAATGCCATTTGTGGTTGCTGTGAGACCTCAATTTTCATGCCAGTAGTATTGTGACCTCAAGATCTTTCTCAAATTAGACAGTTAACTTTTCACTAAAATTAATGATACATGTAAGCCAGGGCTCCCTGACAAATGCAAGGGGGGTAACATGCAATGCTTCATCATTCTTTGCCGTGAATAACAATATTTTGGCCATCTTTTTAACAAACACATTCCATGATACTGTGCATAATAATAGATCACAGATGACATCAAAATATCATAAGAACAAAAAGTGCCACACAAGGCGATAGCTGAGTATGCCACTAAATGTTTTTACCACATTTGATGCCATCTGCGAACTATTACTGTACAGATGAATGTCAAAATGGAATCTACTTTTCTTATATAGTAAAGGAATAAGAAAGAATGTTGATAATAATAATAATGATGATGATGATGATGAACAATCATCATCATCTATGCATCTGTCCTGATACAGATCACAAGAAAGAGGCAATTGAAAAGGGAGAATAATGTGACTTCTCATATAGAGTGGTATTGATCCCACCTGGGTTTCAAATAACATTTTTATTTAAAAAACTGGTGCCTTATTTTTTCTGTTTAAATACACAGTTAAATACATACACTAACTATAATTATGTAATAATAACACTATAATATCTTGAATGCATTGTATCCTCAGATTTGATAATTTTATCCTGTACCCTTATTACAGAGAATTTGCTAAAAAGTACAACTTTTAATATTCTACTTTGGTCTTGACGAAAGGTAAGCCTGTACAATCTTAGAAAACTTACAAATATATTTTACATTTCTTTTCAAGGTTTACAGGACTGGTAGAAGTTCCATGTCTTTTAGTAAAATATGTAGAACCTACTCTTCTTGAATTCCAATCATTTTCCCCTAAACGTGATTTTTCAGTCCCTTATTATAGCTATACCTGGCACAAAATATGATCGACAAAAAGCATAGAGTTTTTGGGCTCCCCTATGACCTCTACAGCTTCTTGTACATCTGAGTGGAACGAAAAGCGTACAGTAGTACAGTAGAGAAGAGTAGAGTAGAGTAGAGTAGAGTAGAGTAGTGTAGAGTAGAGTAGAGTAGAGTAGAGTAGAGTAGAGTAGAGTAGTGTAGAGTAGAGTAGAGTAGTGTAGAGTAGTGTAGAGTAGAGTAGAGTAGAGTAGAGTAGTGTAGAGTAGAGTAGAGTAGAGTAGTGTAGAGTAGAGTAGAGTAGAGTAGAGTAGAGTAGAGTAGAGTAGAGTAGAGTAGAGTAGTGTAGAGTAGAGTAGAGTAGAGTAGAGTAGAGTAGAGTAGAGTAGAGAGTACAGTACAGTACAGTACAGTACAGTACAGTACAGTACAGTACAGTACAGTACAGTACAGTACAGTGCAGTGCAGTGCAGTGCAGTGCAGTGCAGTGCAGTGCAATACAGTACAGTACAGTAGATAGAGAAAAAAAACGATCTGAAATCTAAATTGAAATCTAATTGGTATATAGGGAGTACAGTCTGTAGAGGCCCAAAAACTCTACGCTTTTTTCAATCGTATTTTG